>SNQJ01S0201069.1:12711-29614 GCA_010110895.2 Picea sitchensis | reverse complement strand
CTGGTTTGACATGCATGCATTTACTGAGCTTGTTTTAGCTAATGGCATCACAGGGAAGGGGCATAGGTTCATTATTGATTTTTTGATAGTGAAGGTCGGCTTTGAAATAAATGTTCTTAACCTTTTAGCCCCATTTTTCAATCTGTTCATGTTTGCCATTCTCTAGGGTTTTAGGTGTCCTTTTTTTTTTGCATTATTTTTGCATTATTCCTGGCCTTTAGGGGCTCTAAATTAAGGGTTTCCAGGGTTGTAATTAAAGGGTTTCAAGTTGCAGGTTTTCAAGGTTGTTTACAGGATACATACCATAGCTTTCCGTCAAGAGGATGGGTGGGTAGGTAGGCCCGTGGCCCCAGATTTTAAACTACCACTCTGATACCATGTGTAAGAACCTAAATTTAAGTAAGCCTAATAAAATTCATACAATTAAACATAAATTTATTTTAATGCATAAGTAATTCATTAATCATTGATACCATGTGTAAGAACCTAAATTTAAGTAAGCCTAATAAAATTCATACAATTAAACATAAATTTCTTTTAATGCATAAGTAATTCATTAATCATCGTATAAGCATATAATATTCAACAGAAAATTAAATTTATCCACAGCATGAAATAAATTACATAATCATCACATAACTCAGCAAATTCAGAAATAAAAATACCTTTGCCTGCTGTTAAATTCCCTCTTATCTGGTTGTCCTCCCTGCTTCTTTGCCCAACCTGTTGCTTGACCAAACTCTACCCAAAACCGACTAACCACCCAACCATCTAGGAGCAGCCTATCTGGCTCCCTAGCTCCAGGATACCGTAAGGAATCCTGCCCCCCGAGCCCAAAACTCCCAGCAACCGGGTGCCCCCTGCAATAGTACAACCAACCTCCAAAAACAAAACTCCCAAACCAGAAAATATCCAACAACAGAAACACAGACCTCCCCCCAATTTTTCATAATCCCCCTCCCGTAAGCCTCTGCCCAATCATATATCCCCCTCATTCACCGACTCCCTACCTTCCATTAATGCCACCCACCTTATCCCTCCATTTGTTACCCTATCCCTCCCTTTATTACCTTATCCCTCCACTTAATGCTTCATTCCCCCCTGTATACGTAAAGTCTTATAAAATAATTTTAAATTTATTAATCTCTTAATTCATTACCCTAATCTTTAATAAGTTAATTAATTAATCAATCAAGAGTTATAAAAAATTAATTAATAAATAAATAAATAATTAATATTATCAATAACTAATCATTGTTTAACTAAAACCATATTAGGATAGTTAATTATCTAATTAATTATACTTAATAAACCCTATGCAACTATTTAACTAGGATTGTTACAGATATTCTTACCAATATAAGTGACAATTGTATGATAAATTTACATGCTGCATTATTATTTACGTGTTTATTTTTATGGGTTTATCCTATGTGTGGTTATAACTGTCTATATATTTATGGGTATTTCCTGTATATGTTGCATGCATATGTTTACTGTTATTTCAGTGTGAATCCGTGCATTTACAAATGTATTTGTTTGTTTATGTTATATATATCCGCAAGAGTTCTGTGTATGTATATTTTAATTGCATGAAGTTCGAAAAATTTATGTGCCATAACTCATGTGGATGTTGGGTATGTTATAGTATGTCTCGCAGAGAGAGTGAAATCATTCTCTCATGTATCATGGCCCGACTTGGGTGGCCAAGGACGTTACAATATGGTATCAGAGCTTCATTCTTCAACACTGAGCCTAGATGGGTCGAACAAGCTGAGTTGAAGCAAAAATTCACAGAGGAATTATTTCAAAGTGGCCAAATTTTGAGCTGTAGAGCGTCCATGGTAAATTTTAGAAGCAACGACACAGATTTAGGAAAATCCCCAATTTATGTTGTTAACTTCACGAGGAAATGGAGAAATTAGGCCAAGTGATGACATATTAATGGTTTGATATCTGTTCCAGCAAATTCAGACCTGGAATTGGTCGAATTTGAAGTTACAGTGAAGCGATGACAGATGGAGCGAGATTAGTAAATAAAACTCTCAATTCATGAATTGATTTTGGGGAAATTTGTTCCAGAAATGTCAACCCACAACGATTTTTTGTTACGTAGGTTGAATTGGTGTTATCATGGTGAAGTTGAGAAAATTTCATAAGTTGTCAAATGTCTATGGTAGAAATTGGGAAAAAGTTAAGTAAAATCCCCAATTTCTACAGTGGAATTCACGAGGAATTGATGCGCATAAAAATGAATGTGCGCAGGTGGGCGCACAAAAAATGCATGTTATGTAGTAAAAAGCTTGGGATATGTAAAAATTGGGAACTATGCAAAAAATGTTAGTGTGCGGGTGTACGCACTAAATTTTGGCACCGCGCGAAAAAATGTTGGTGTGCGAGTGCGCACGCAAAATTTTGGCGTCGCGTGGAAAAATGTTGGTGTGTGGGTGAGCACAATAAATTTAGAATTGCGCAGTATGCATACGCATAATAAGGTGCATGCGGTGTGCACAAACATAATAATGGAACACATGGTGTGCACAGTATTGGCAGAGCGTATAGGAGTTGGGTTGGTGTGTGCGCAATGTGGGTATATGTTGTCGTGCGACAGTTTAGTTAATGTTGTGCGCAGAGTATTGGTGTGCGGTGGGGGCGTACTAAACTATGGCATGGTGTAGCATGTAGATTGAAATTTGCGTGGAATATAAGCGCACGATACAAAAATTGTGTGCAATGAGTGTTAGTACCAGAACCAAAACTACGCACGGTGGATATTGGCACATGACACAAAGTAGTGAACGCAAGTTAATGGTGCAACGGAGAAGTGACGCACATTGGTTATAGGTGCGCGAAACATGATTTACCTTGTGGTGTTGTTGTGCATGCTAAATATGGGCATACAAGTTGAAATTTGTGTGCGCAAATTCATTTGGAGGGTGAACAACAACAAAAAACCAACGATTTTCTGCGACGTTTTATATCATTTGAACATCATCTTTTTGCAGTGCGTTTTTTAGGCCCTTAAGAGCATTTTTAGGTACTCGAAAACCATGAAAAATAGTGCATCTCCAAGGCACACTTTTTCTTTGTAGGTCAAATATAAGAGCTCAGAGAGAGATTTCTAATGGTGTAAAATGTTCTTCAAACAAATCTTTTATGAGAAAGTTACAACACAAACAACGGAGGGTAAATTTTAAGATCCAACTAGCTTCAAAGAGCCATAACTTTCTGCTCCAGAATCCGATTGAGGCACAGGAGCAGTCAATAGAAATATATTGAACCATAGAAGACATTTCCAAATCTGAATTAAATTTTTGGGCATGTTAAAAATGTTTAATATAGAAAAGAAGGTACCTGTAGCATTCCAGACCAAAAACACAAATTGGCGTAGAACTCAGCAGGTTGTAACTAGCAACCCAGAACCCAAAAAAAGGTGAAACTTGGACAGAGTGTCCATAATATGTATATGAATAAATCCAATGGATATCCCATGAAAAATCCAAAGGGGTAGGTGAAAAAATGCATAATTACAGCGCAAAGTTGTGCCAAGTTGAAATGTGAACATAAAAATTAATGGGAAATTTGCAAACAACCATAACGTTATACTCAAGACTCGAAATTGAGCATGGGAGTAGGTTTTGGAAAGGTGTTGTATAGTGGAATCTAAATATCCACCCAAAAAATTGATCTGGGCATTTAATGTTCTAGGAAATCAGAAGAAATAATTTTGATGTATTATTGAACCAAAATGGTTCATATTTTTTATGAAATTGTTGAAACAGTTAGCCTGACAAAGTTTTGTTGGCTACACATTTTGCAGAGTTAAAAACAACTATATTAGATAAAGATCAACATAGAGTCCATAGTAATGGAAGAGGAAAAAGGGACATAGATCCATGAAGATCAGATCAGAGGGATGGATGTCCATTTGGGCATTGAAGGAACAAACTCCAATGGACATGAAGAAGGAAGGGATGGAAACATGAATATGGTAAAGACCATTAAGAATTTGCAGAAGGATGTCCAAGCCATAAATATGATAATTAAAGGATTATGAGAGCCAAGGAGAAACAAGATGACTTCAACATGAAGTTAATTCATATCTTGAACATAATAGAAAAGAAATTGGATAAGGAGAGTGGCTCAAGCAAATCTGGAAGTCACGGGCCTCCTGAGGAGAAAACAAGAGCAAGGAGTGTTAGAAAACATCACCACCACTCCCTGAGGCATTCCAATAAGAGATCACATAGCATATCAAGTCCATCGCCTATCAGGAAGTATAAGGGGTCTGGGGTGGATGAGCTACGAGGAGAAATGAACAAAATCAAACCTCCTACATTTGATAGTGATCACAAGAAAGATGAAGATGCATAAACATGGTTGTTGGGCATGAGAAAGTATTTTCAATTACATAATTATTCTTCTTATGAAGAAGGTAGAATTTATATCGATCAAATCAAGGGAAATTCATCCATGTGGTTAGATCAGCTTGTGCAGGTGCAACACATTAAAGAGAAAAGTGTTACTTGGAGGGAATTCAAGAAGTATTTTGAGAAGAAATACTTGACTAAGAGATACTATGACAATAAAATGAAATATTTCTTTGAACTCAAGCTTGGGAGTATGACCATAGATGAATATGAGAGAAGGTTTTTAGAACTGTTCAAGTATGTCTTTTTCATCAAGGATGAGACAGTTAAGATTCAGAGGTATCTGAGTGGATTTCCATCATTCATCAGTGAAAAAATACAGTATGATGATCCCAAGACATTGGAGGATACCATAAGGCGATCTAAATTCCTATCTGATCATAAAAAAGAAAGGCCAACTTTCCAAAAAGCGTGGGAAGATAAAATAAAATCAATATGGATCAGAGGAAGAAAGGAACTAAGCCACCATTATTCAAAAATAATACTTAGGGACAACCAACTTCTAGAGAACCCAGAATGATTGAGAAAAGGGGTCAAAGGCCAAGGCAACCACCTATTCAATGTTGGGGTTGTAAAGGAGATCATATGTACATAGATTGTCCTCACAGAGATGAAAAAGTGAGGACTGTTCACAATGTACAACAAGCTAAAACAATGGAGGACATGGGCAAAAATGTACCAAGGATTTATGCAGCCCCAGACAACAAGCAATCAGAGTATCAGTCACATATGATTGAAGTGGAATGTATGATCAACAACCAAACCAATGCTATTTTAATTGATTCTAGATATATTCATAGTTATATAGATCCTAAGATGGTGGAAATTTTGCATTTTCCAAGAAGAAAGAATGTAAAATCTTGGTTTTTGTAGCTAGCTACCGGAACCAAAAAAAAAGTTAATGATATGGTTAACTCATGTCTTATGGACGTGAATGGACTGACCACTAGCGAAGATTTGAACATCTTGCCTTTAGGTTCCTATGACTGTCTAATTGGGATGGATTGGTTGGACCAACATCATGCTATCCTAGACTATCATAACAAGGCATTTACTTGCTTGGATGAGGAAGGGACCCTAAGGAGAGTGTAGTGAATTCCCATGGCAGTAACCATCAGAGAAATTTCAGTATTCCAACTGAAGAAATATTATGGAAAAGGGTGTCAAGTATTTGCAACACATATGGAAGAGACACCTAAAGATAAGGTGCCAAATTTGGAAGATCCCGCAGTCTTGGAAAATTTTGAAGATGTGTTTAAGGAGGTACTAGGACTACCCCCAAAGAGAGATATTGATTTCTCTATAAATTTAATGCTTGGAGCAGCTCCAATGTCAAAGACTCCTTACAAAATGAGTACACCAAAATTGAAGTTGCAAATGCAGCTTGAAGAACTTATGAAGAAGGGGTATATACGCCCAAGTGTGTCACCTTGGGGTGCCCCAATCTTGCTTGTGAATAAGAAATATGGGACATTAATATTGTGCATTGATTTTAGACAGTTGAATAAAGTGATTGTTAAGAACAACTATCCTCTACCAAGGATTGATGATCTTTTTGATCAATTGAAGGATTCTCAAAGATTGCACACCCAATCACTTCCTTACAAAAGAAGGGTGTGAAGTTTCATTGGATATTGGATTGTGAAGAGATTTTCCAACACTTGAAACAATTATTAACAAGTGATCCGATACTAAGGATTGCATACCCAAATGAAGACTTCATTGTATGCACAGATGCATGCAAAGAAGGACTTCGTGGAGTCCTCACTCAAAATGGGTTTGTTATATGTTATGAATTAAGGAAGTTGAAGGAGCATCAAAGACACTATGCCACTCATGATTTGGAGTTGGCAGCCATAGTGCATGCCTTGAGGAAATGGAGACACTACCACATGGGGAAAAGGTTTGAGCTAAGAATAGACCATAATGGCATGAAATATTTATTTGATCAACCAACTCTAAATGGTAGGCAAAGTAGATGGTTAGAATTTCTAAGTGAATATGAATTTGATATAAATCATATCAAGGGGAAAGAGAAAAAAGTGGTTGATGCACTTAGAAAAAGAGTGCATGAAATGCATGGTACAACCATTAACATGTACCAATCAGATTTGAAACCTAGAAATTTTGAGGCTGCAAAATTAGATTTGCAATATAAGGAATTAGTGGCAAAATTACAACAAGGTAATTTACAGAAGAAAATTGAAGAATACAAGATAGATAATGATGAAATTCTCATGTACAGGAGAAGAATTTATGTACCAAATTCTAATGAATTGAAAAATATGATATTGAGGGAAATGCATAATGTACCTTATGATGGGCACCCAGGTTATCAGAAAACTATTGCAGTTGTCAAGAGCCAATTCTATTGGCCATGGATGAAGAAAGAGGTTATTGATTTTATTGCCAAATGTTTGGAATGTCAAAAGGTAAATGCTAAGCATATACACTCATCTGGTTTTCTACATCCATTACCCATTCCTGAGTGGAAATGGGAAGTTGTAACAATGGATTTCATCACCAAACTGCCTAGAACAAACAAGCAACATGATTCTATCATGGTAGTAGTGGATAAGCTTACTAAATCTG
Source organism: Picea sitchensis (assembly GCA_010110895.2). Classification (NCBI taxonomy): domain Eukaryota; kingdom Viridiplantae; phylum Streptophyta; class Pinopsida; order Pinales; family Pinaceae; genus Picea; species Picea sitchensis. Next base: position 22,592 of record SNQJ01S0201069.1, on the reverse strand, counting down.
CCCATTTTATTCTAGTTAAGCTCACTCACAAGGCATCCAACATTGTTGATATTTATATGAGAGAAATATCTTGATTACATGGCATACCCAAGACAATTGTGTCTGACAAAGATCCAAAGTTTACTTCAAATTTTTGGAAAGGATTATTTAATGGATTTGGAAAAAATTTGAATTTTAGTACAACTTATCATCCAGAATCAGATGGACAAACAGAGAGGGTGAATCAAGTGATTGAGGATATGTTGAGGATGTATGTGATAGATAAACCATCAAAATGGGAAGACTACATACACTTGGTAGAGTTTTCTTATAACAGTGGATACCACACATCTCTAAAGATGAGCCCATTTGAAGCACTATATGGAAGAAAGTGAAACACACCAGTAAGCTGGGATAACCCACCAGATAGAGAAGTGGTTGGGCTAGATTTACTTAGGGAAATGGAGGAGAAAATGATAAAATAAAACAAAATTTAAAGGCTTCCCAAGACAGGAAGAAAAGCTATGCTGATAAGGGAAAAACTCATAGGGAATTGAAAGTGGGAGACCATGTATTCTTGAAAGTGAAAGCCAATAGAAGTTCCCTGAAGTTGGAAAATTGTTCAAAGTTGGTAGCTCGCTATTGTGGGACATTTGAAATACTAGAGAGGATTGGTCCACTAGCTTATATGATTGCATTTCCTGCATCTATGTTTGTTCATAATGTATTTCATGTATCATTTCTCAATAAATATATACCTGATGCTAATCATGTTATTGATTGGAATGTGATCCAGGTGGAGCAAGAAGGCACTTTCCAAGTGCATCTGGTACGCATTCTGGACCGGAACATCAAATAGATATGGAATCGATCCATAGGGCTTGTAAAGGTCCAATGGACCTGGTACAGTCCCGAGGACGCTACTGAGGACATAATTCACTGAGGACAGTGCATAAATAATGGGATGGGATTGTAATATACCTAGGTCGAACCCAATTGTAATGTAAATGAAAATGTACTTAAGTTGGTGAACTGGCTGATATCATTTTTGTATGCACCTTTCATGGCATAGTGCGTGCATGTACAACATAGTAAAATGGGAAAGTGTGCACATTTCAGGATACTGTGTGCAACAACTTAAGTGCGCATGATTTTGAGGCTAGGGAGCCTTTTTGTATATGTCATGTTTTATAGGTTGGTGAGCCAATTTTGTGATTATTAGGCTAGAGAGGCTAGATGTTAAAGGCCAGTGTGCCTAATTTTTTATATGTCTCAGCATTAATATAAATTACATTGTTGTGTGTAGATCGACCATGATAAAAGAGTGTGGGGGACTAAACTCCACTAGTTAGGGAAAGGGTGGGGGATAAAAGTTAAGAAAAATGGGCTAAGCTAGGGAGATTAATCCAAAAAAGAATATTGTATTAATATTTATTAAATCATAAAGTATGGATAATTATTTTATCCTAAGTTCTAAAGATGGGGACAAGTGGGTCAAAGTAGCTCCCAACATGACAAGTGTCAAGTCAGGGACATGCATACATATTGTTTGGAATTAGTTCATTTCCCATCATTCTTTCCATCATTCCTCCCATCATTCAGTCATCCATTGAGCCATACCATGAGCATTCACACAGTCCTTGATCTTTATTTCATACCTTCATGTCAGTATACCTAATCATGTATCCATATGCATACTCGTTTATGTAGTTGGTTAGCTTGGGAGCTGGACTGAAGAAGCGGGTTGTTAGGATCGTGGGATATTGAAGAGGTGGGTTGTCAGGCCCGTGATAAATTCCTCTCTGGGTGAGAAAATTGTTGGGAATTGATTTCCTGAAGGTGTTAAACTAAAGCTACAGGGCTTTGAGACTTCATGTCTGGCCTGTTGCTAAATCCCGGAAAGGAAGTGTGGCAGTAGAAGGACTGTTGAGCAGAGAAGGGGCACACTTCCTAGGGTGGGATAGGCATGTGGAGAATGAGGGACTGTAGACTGTTAGTTTGAGTTGGCACCTGTGACGAAGTCTTTCCCGTTGTCTATGGACCATTAGCCTTGTTAGGAATCCCTTTACCCGAGTGGAGTTTAGTCCCAGCTCGGGGGTGACTCACTGTTGAGAGTGATGAGAAGTGTGCTCTAAGGATGGGAGGTTCATGGAATGTCTACACATATTTGGTGATATTGTTACTAAGATAAGTGTCAAATGTGTGATAAATTTACATGCTGCATTATTATTTATGCGTTTATTTTTATGGGTTTATCCTATGTGTGGTTATAATTGTCTATATATTTATGGGTATTTTCTGTATATGATGCATATATATGTTTACTGTTATTTCAGTGTGAATCCATTCATTTACAAATTTATTTGTATGTTTACATTACACACACACACACACACACACACACACATATATCTGCAAGAGTTTTGTGTGTATATATTTTAATTGCATGCAATTCGAAAAATTTATGTGGCATAGCTCAGTTAGATGTTGGTTATGTTACAATATGTTTCACAAAGAGAGTGAAATCGTTCTCTCGTGTATCGTGGCCCAACCTGGGTGGCCGAGGATGTTACAGTTTGGGCCATCCAATCTTACAGTTTATGAAAATGAATATTTTTCCTTATGGAAAAGGGGAGACTATATATGATACCATCATTAATTTGAAGGAAACAAGGCAATTGAAAAATAAAAAACTAACAGTTTTTTCCATTGCTAGTGCTTCATCTATAGTTGGATGTGAATATGGATTTTTCGCATTGCTAAAGAATAATCTACCAAGTATTATTGGTGCTCATTTCATTTCACATTGTGAAGCAATTGTAGCATTAGATTCTTCAAAGAAGATACCAACATTTTTGTGTGTTGAGGAAATAACAAATAATGTATGAATGAACTCATGGGTTGGAAATTCGACAAGGAGAAATAATGACCTCATTTATTTACTAAATATAATAGAATTAGAATCCTTACACGTTATTCAAATCCATAGCATTAGATGCATATCTAGGGGTCATTTTGTTGGAAGACTTGTTACATTGATGTATGCTATTTTGAGCTTGTAGAAGAAAGAAAGAAATAGATTGTGGTATCATAAGGAAATGATTTTCTCAGTTCAATTTTGTTTGAATATTCTTTTTGATGTTTTGATGGATTTGAATAATCTAAACAAAAAATTCCAAGAAGATAGTGTGGATGTCACAACATTTGGAATAGTTATTGACCATGCATTAAATAATCTTAAAATTTATTTCTCTAGGTTGGATTCTTTTGCAGAAGGTGAAATACATCTTACTAAATTATTTAAAGACTCTAAAGATGGTTTCCTTGAAAATTTTAACAAATAGGGGACTATCCATAGACATAATTTGTTGTATATTTCAATCCATGATGAGTGAATGTCACAACTAATGGAAACTTGCATTGATGGCTCCCTCGAGAGTTGCATACAACTTACAAGAAATTATGTCAATGCATTGTTTGATAGCTTCAATTCAATATTTTTGTATCTTCATCTCTTTAATGCAACACGGTTTTTTTACCCTTTCCATTATCCATTAGATATTTATGTGAGAGAAAATAATGCAAATCATTGGCTTGAAATACTTTTTTCGCATATGCAACAAAAAACATGTAATGAAGGTGAAAATGTACCATTTCTTTATATTGCATCTTGTAAAAGAGATCTATGTGAATTTATTGACATGGTTCATTTAAATGGAGAAATATTATTGATGAAGGATGCATGGAAATTGTTTTCTCAACCAAATATTGGCATTCTAGGTATCCATATATGTTAAAATTATGGAAAACAATGCTTGTCATACCAACAAGCACCGTTGCATGTGAACAAGGGTTTTCTAAACAAAATCAGATCAAAGATATAAAGAGAATAACACTATCAATTAACATACTTGATGTATTAATGAATGCATTATTAATAGTTCCTAACATATCATAGGTGGAGTGGAAACCAAGTTATGATATTTGACACAATGCAAAGGAAAGAATAATTTTGGACATGTGAGAATTATCAAATTATATGTGTTTTCTATTTTATATAAATTTTATANATGCATTATTAATAGTTCCTAACATATCATAGGTGGAGTGGAAACCAAGTTATGATATTTGACACAATGCAAAGGAAAGAATAATTTTGGACATGTGAGAATTATCAAATTATATGTGTTTTCTATTTTATATAAATTTTATAAATACATGCAATTTTCTTACTTTTGTTGTCTTCTACTAAAGATTTCAATTTCAACTATGTTTATGATTGTGATATATTAAACTCTAATGTTCTTTGTATATTGATGGAATGTGGAATATAGGTAATATCAGTTACATGGATGCAACAACAAGGATTCTCTTCCTGCAACCTAACAAATTAAGAGAATCAAATGTATCATTTGAAAGAGGTTTCACGTGTGTTATTGCTACAAGTTCATGGAATATATGCTATGATTTTATGTTATTATTTCAAACTCTATTTTCTTTACATATTGAATTACATTTTTCTCTTGACATATTATTACAAGTTCATGACATCTCTGTTGTAATTTTGAGTAATTATTTCAAATTCTAAAAATTCTGGTCAAAATTTGAGGTCCAGTTTCCCTTACATATTGATGTGATATTACAATTCATTTTGGTAGATTGAAATTAGGGAGAAATTTTCGTGCATAATATAGTATACTTATATACTACCTTACTATAATTTATCCATATGAATATGCTTATTTTCAGTTAGCATATAATTGAAATTGTGGTTTGAATGTTGGTTGCGAGAAGAAGTTTTATATATATTTAGTTTGTTTATTCCACAATGTTGGACGATTGGACCTAGTCTATAATATATATTTTTCTTGTTATTTTTTAACATTGACTATTATTATGAATATGACACATGCTTTTTCAACCTCAATTTTGAAGACATTTAAAAAATTAGTTTTTCATGCAATTTTAGTTTCATTGTTCTTTAGACATATACACATACTCTTAGGAAAAACTATCCATTGTGTATACATTAAAAAAAAAATAGGTAGTAAAATGAATTATATTATAAAATATTTGTGTCTAAATTTGAAATGTTCTACTAGTGTCGTCATTTTGTCTTTCCTCTTTTGTAGAGTATGTGAATTTGAAGCTGAAAATTTTAACACAAATTCTATAATATCTTGGTTTGATCCTATTGAATATTGTAACTATTTTTTTTCTACAAATAATAAAAATGACGAAGGTCGACAGAGCACAATCACCTAAAGGGGCTATGATACCATAAGAAGGGAAAGTTGAGGGGGTCTAAGGGGAGTTTATGGTTAAAACATATACCATATGTTACCTTGAACCTTCACTCATTTCAAAATATGAGTTTTCAGAGTAAAAGAGGGTAAGAGAACTGGAGGAAAATAATTCCTCAATCTAAGCCATAATTTCCTAAAAACTAGCAAGCTATCTCCCTACATTCTTGGAATTAGGAAAAAAGTTGAATTGAAATTCTCTTGCTATCATGCATGCATGAGAAATTCGAATGGGAAGGAGGAGACTATTGGAAAAATGGGAGGAAAAGAGTTTTAGAGAGATATATAGTAGAAAAAGAGAGCTAAGCCCATGATATAACATACCAACCATGAAAGGAATCTCTTAGACCTAGAAAAAGTTCCAAGAAACCAAGGGGATTCTGTAGAAGCTTGAGATAGCATCCTGGACATTTATATGCACATGTTGAAGAGCACGGGAGGGAGGAATTTCTCAGGTATTGTATAGAAAATAATGAAATAATCCTTGTATTATGTTTGCTAGGTAATATGGGTGCCTAAGCATTTATATATCCTCAAGAATCCTAGGAGTGAAAAACACTTGGTTTGGACTTGTTTAGTTTGAAATTCAATTTTTTTCTTTTCCTCCTTTTCCCTGGTGGTATCGTAGCTAGGCTAGGGGGTGTTGTCCATAGAGGACTACCTATGGTTGGGTGGAAATCACTTGCTCCGCCGGTTGTATAGTTATCAACATTCAAAAGATAAGTTTTCAACATTGTTCTAGTAAATTCTATATTTATATTTTGTTTACTGAAATATGTATAGTTGATAGATAAATAAACAAGAGTTTATATTTCTACTTGAGGTTATTAATTGTTCATGTGATATTAAAAGAACTAATTTATGTCTACTACTTATTCCTCTAAACTCAGTATGAGTTTAATTATTTTTTGTCAAAGCATTGATCTTTCAATGGATGTGATTCAATGAATTTCTCTGGATACCGTTGTTGTTTCCTTCCTAATAGTGGGAAGGATCATATTTATATTTTCTTCTTGGTAGTGAGCCTAGTGCTAACAATCCTCCTCTACCTTCTATATAAATCTCACCTAGTTTTGGTCATGTTTTTTGGAATCATTTACTATCTACTTCATATTTTCCACCCACGCCTGAGCTTGTTGTCGATAAATATCTATTGTCATTGAGTCCTTTTAATAGCTTTGAATATATTTATTCTCAGTAGTTTAGGGAGATTCATAAAAAAACAAATTGGACAACATCCTCATAGTTATTAGGATGGTTTAGGTTAGAGTTTACTTATTGGTTGTAAATAATATATATGGTGATCCCTCTGGTTGAGTTACTCTCAACAATTTTAATAGAAATTTCCTCATTTATTCTCGAAATTGTATACTTCATTACTCTATTCCATTCCCAAAGGAAGTCATACAACCTCAAGTCTGCACAAATTCTATCAAATACCAAATCAGGGATTTGATACTAAAATTCACAATGTTGGAACCATAAATCATGACGAAGAAGAAAGAATTCACTAGCTTGTTCATATGAAATAAAAACTAGATGGGTAGAGGAGGAAAATATATATGTCTTCAATTTGTATGTTAATGATTTTTGGGAGGTCAAGTGGGTAATTATGTAAATGAAAATAGGTATTTACTAAAGAGGCAGAGAGATGGGTTGTGTTAGCGTAGTGGTGATTATATTGTCTTGTTTACTGATTTTGGGTTTGAATGGTCTTCTTCTACAACCTATCCTAGTTGAATTTGTTGACAATTATGGTTTTATTTAGATTCCTACTTACAAACAACAACACCATTCTAAGAGAAAGGAAGGAGAATATGATGATAGCATTGGTACCAGGTGGGATATTTTATTTTCTAGTTCCTTTGACTATGAAAACTATAAGAATTAGGCCAATGTTTTCCATTCATATCAAATATTTAGGAAATGAGCCCTCATAGAAAAGAATATCAATTTATTTTTTTATGTATGATGATATTTATTACAACACCGACAATCCTTAATTGGGGATTATCATCAGCCATTTCAATGGAAAATATGTTTATACAAGAATTTCCAAGTTAGGAGAGGCAATGGAAAAATTGTTGACAATGGCCCCAATGACCACAATTTTACTTACTATTGTGGATATGAATGGACTTCAGTGCTTGGGATGCCTCTTCCTCCATATATTTATGGAGATGAATTCATTGACGTCTTAAAGAAAACACATATTGTTGGTACATTTAAAGAAATGGTATTTTATATTGAAGCATGCAAAAGTGGAACCATTTTCAAGGGTATGCTAACAAGGGCATAAACATATATGATACGACATCTAAAACTACAGATGAAAAAATATGGGGAGATTATTGTCTTAAAATGGATCCCCCTCTGCCTTGGAGATTCATGTAGTGTGATTTGGATGGAACATAGTGAGATACACAATTTGAAGTATAAGGAGCAGGCATGAGGGTTTTCATGCGAACTGCCTTGTATATAAGTGGGAAAATGAAGCAGAGGGGTCTCAATGTGCAAAATTGAAATGTGTTTGAGTTCCATTGGCTTATTTACTTATCGATTGTTTGATTTTATATGTACACATGTTATGCCCATTGATGGTTTTTTGGTTTTCTAGGAGCTTAACATTTAGTGTGTATTGAATTAATTATGGGGTATAATATTTATAATATTGTAATTATGGGATCAAAGATGCTACAAAGTTTATGTATTTTCACATGAAACACTAAAATCATATACCAAATAAGTACTGCAACAATGTTTGGATTGTTTTTGTTAAAAGGGTAGCGTGCTTTCACTCTTTTGAACATGATTTTGCAATACCTTAACTTCCAAAATTGAACCCCCCCTACCGTTGGAATTGTAGGTATCTCAAATATGTGAGAATGAGATTACTTGGTATGCAATTATCATCTCAAGATAATCCTTCTTATATTCATCCACAACAAACCCAACCTCAACAAATACAAATATATGTTGCATCTTCAAATATGGGAATGTACGTACAATTACTATCACTAATTTATGGTTGGAAGTCCCAACAGAGGCATCAAATCAACAACCCTATCAAAATATTGCTTCCAGAAAAAGATGTAAATGCTTCCAGATCATAGTCAAAAAAGTAGGTACTAGTTCATAATCTATGAGAAGGCTGCCATTAGTAAGATCCAAGTCCTGATTAGCAACATGCTTGGTACATATTATAATCCTTTAGAGGTCTTAAATTGGGAAGTTTCCATTTCATTTTCATGGTTCTCCCTTCTTCATTTGTTTATTGAGGGTGGTTCTCCCCATCTTCAATAAAATCACACAATTTTTGATATATTATAGTGTTCATATAAAACATTGAATTATTTGTATGTTTCACATCCTTAAACAAAAGATATTCATTTATGCCAATTGGAAAACAAAGGAGATATTGTAGGAATGAAACATATTTTGAATGAAGAAATGTAATTTAGCAAAGAGAAACATAAAATTCTCCAATGGATAGTGAGTGGAGTGGCTTATTCAAAATAAAATGGTGTTCCTAGACATAATTTCTAACATCATTTTTTTTTTTTAAATCTCATTCCAATAGATGAGTAGTTGATGAAATAACACAAAAGTAAAGTACATGATAACATAGCAATTCTTTCTATCACCTTAATTTTTGTTTCCTCTCTTGCAAATCGAGGGGGTATCGTTGGATACTATATTTGATCTATAGATTTAGTTAGGAAAAAGTAATTTAGATCAATAACCAAATAGATTATATAGAGTCCCTTTTCCATATTATATAATTAATAGATATTTTCAACATTTTTTCCACATAGGTAGTTGTAAATGAATGATTATGGTGTATTTAAAATTGGTATCATAGCCCAATTACAACACTTGGGGTTTGTATGGACTCAAAATATGGGTTGAATGATGTTAGAGTTGCATCATCAACGAAATATAGTGAGTTATATTGATCACAGTTTGAAGACCATCCCTATTTGTCTATCAATGATCAAAGCAATCAAATTAGCCCATTCCTTAGCATGTGATCTAAGGATAGTGAGTGATATTGTTTGTCTACCTTCATAGTGAAAGGGTTAAGGAATGCGAGTATGGAAATTGGTTTGTCATGCTTCAAATATAAAAAGTTACATTGGAAGCATAGTGTCTACTTATCACAATGTTATTTTCATATGACCATTTCATTCAAATGATATTTCCCATAGAAAGATTGAAAGAAATATGTTACAAATAATCTGGTAGGGTAAACATTGAAATAAATATGAAACATTTTTGTCTTTAGATTTTATATGTTAAGGAAAATAACTCATGTTTAGCACATGTCTTAGAAAATTTCTACTTGTTTAGAATATATGAAATGCTAATACCACTGTCTATACTTAAATTCTCTTTTGATATTCATGGAGTGTCTAGGGGAAGAAAGACATCATTTGTTTCCATCAAACAAGATTTTATCCCAAATTCTAATTTTGTACATTTCATATGGATGTGAACCGTTTACCTCTTTTGATCATTTTTAACGTTAATCACAAGATAATTTGCAACTTGAAATATATGAACAAATTACATGGATGAAAGAAATTGTTGGAATACTGA
>SNQJ01S0201068.1:0-16904 GCA_010110895.2 Picea sitchensis | reverse complement strand
AGTGTACACACTGTGTATGCCCTCAATTTTATGAAAAAATAAAAATATTCCACATTTTCGGGCAGGGTTTTTAGTTGGGCCCATTCCAAAACTTCCCTTGTCCCATACATAATGGAATAAAACCACCCCAACCCATTGGGGATGGTATATAAGCACCTACTGGGGCATGGATGGGGGGACAACCTAGGTGCAAGATTATGCTAACGAATTTGCAAGATTCCCTATTTCCATGTGCATCTGAGTAACATCCCCTTGATCTAGAAACTTGTTTTCCAAAATTCCTTCCTCTCTAATATATGACTATAATCTATGTTCCTATCCCTTTTGAGTCATTCGAGGAAGAGACATTGTGTTGAGTTGATGCTTGAAGGACCAGTGGAGGAACCTAGGTGGTTAGCTTCAAGGCAGTGCTGACGGTTAGAGTCAGGTTGTAACTACCCACTTATATTGTTTTCAATAAAAGAGTTCGCTTTCCCTCCATATTTGTGTAATATTGTTCAATCTGTTGATATATGTTAACTTGCTTTCCATATTTGAAAATTTATATATTTCATGTGTAACTTGATTTCATAACTACCTTGTTGTAGCATAGACTTGATATCATTTTGTAGGTTAGTATAGGAATATATCAATAATGAATCAAGGCTCGAGAGAGAGGAATGAAATCAAATGATAGGATACAAGGTGTGACCTCTTCTTTTCTCTCTTCCAAAGTAGTTATTTTATTTCAAGTTTGTGTGTGAGGGTCGGGTTTATCTTTTAAATATGGTTAGGATTCGTTGTGACATGAACCAAGATCACAGTTTAAAAATCCCATAACAAACATTTACCACCCAATTAATTTTTTTTGGTTAATAAATATATTCTCCTCCTCAAGACTTTTCCATTGACTATTCATTTTCCCAATTCTGATTTTAGAGCAAAAAGTTATGGTCTTTAGAAGTTTTCACCATTTCCTATTTTCAACCCTACATTATATAGGCGTTCTCTTTCTCTTCCAGCACAATTTTATGAACCCAAAACTCAAATATGGATCCATGTATGAATTCCACATTCCATGAGCTTACCCTTGACTGTTTTGGCTATAACTCCCTAATACAAGCTCCATTCGACAAATAATTCAACTCGCTGGAAAGATCTCTCGAAGCTCTATCATTTTATATGTAAAAACTCTATTTCTATGAAGGACACACAATTTTGAACAAATTTGATTTTCTAAAAACTTTGTTTATGCCCTAAAAAATTCCCTACAAGAAGAAGACCTTAAAAAACTGGATTTTTTCACGGAAAATTTCACTAATTTACTGTTGTAATAGCTTTTAGATCCATACCATGGATCTCAAAATCGATATTAACCCCAATTGTTGATCTTCCTGGCCTTTCCAAGATGTAGCTAGACCTCTGCATGCCTGTCATAACTTTTCTTTAGAACCTTCCCATCGGAAAGCTTCAGTTGATGAGTATGTGGATTTCTCAAAATTCACATTTCGGTACATTGTCAGACTCTTCCCATTAGAAACCCTTTGTTGGAAACACAACTTTCTCTGTTCCTCAACCCTTCCGAACTTTTAGCTCGGATAGCCTATCAATCTCAATCTCTCTATCAGACTCACCCATCAAAAACCTTCCTTTCTAAACAAGACCTCCTGAATTTGTTTTTTCAAAAGAACATCTCTGTGAGATATGACAACTAAGAATGAAATTGATTGATCTGAAAACTCTCGTTCTTTCGGGATTCTTCCATCGGGCTTCTTTTCTTCGAAATTCAAGTCGCACCCTCCTTTAGGACCTTTTTTAAACCTAACTTCTGATGAATGTCTAGGATTGACCTTCTATACGATGAACAATCCTCATTCAGTAAGATCATACCATTCGTGAAATCCTTTGAAGTAAAATCACTGAAACGCTTGATCTGATGACGCGTTCCCCCCCGTAGATCGATGGTCTAGATTCACTTCAGGCCTTTGGCACTTCGGGGCTTCGAGCTTTAGCCCTTCGGGATTTTTGAATGCTTGATTTCCACAATATTTCGGAGCACCCAATTCCGAAGTGAAGGATCTGTGTCCATGTGTCCCCTTGGCTTGGATGGCTCAGATTACTTCAGGATTTCAAGCTTCAGCTCTTTGGGAGTTTTATGCACTTCTCACTTTGAAACTCCTGAAGAAAAAAACTCTGAAGTGAATGATCTTCTGTCGTGTGTCCCCGCCAATGGATGGTCCAAGTTCACTTCGGGCCTTCGGTACTTCGGGGATTTCAGAGGTACTGTCGCCAAGATCAATGGCTCCTATTGATTTGAGATCAATGGTCCATAGTTGTTTTGGGACTTCGAGCTTCGTCTCTTCGAGAATTTTATGCACTTCTCACTTCAAATCTCTCGAAGCTCATTTCCCCAAACCCTTAGATAGGTTTCCACATGTCCTCCTTTAATATCTACGACTCTTTCTTGCTTTGGGCCTTTGAGGCTTTCAATGGAGATATATTTTGTGCAACTTTGAAATCCAAAATACCTGGGGGGCGTTAATATGAACTGCTCTTGGAATATCCACCACCGAAAGATTAAACCTGCTTGTTACTTGTGTTTTGAGCTTGAAATAGACTGTTATGAAATTTACGCTTTGAGCTCAAGGCTGATACTTGCGCAAGAAAAGGACTGGGTCTCCCTATGACCCTTAGACAACTTTATATGATAACATTTGGCTCCACAGTGGATGACATGCTCCCTATGAGCTTCCAAGAATGTGTAGTTCCAATGCCTTAGCTATTGGGCTATGGAGTCTAGCTCAAAACTTTCGTTGAAGAAAACATGGAAATATGTACACTACTCTACTAAAAAAAAATGAAAACAAACACATGGGCTCCAGAAGGAGCTTATTTATATACAATCCTAGGCTAACTGACTTTTTACAAAGCGCTAAGTGAAAGAAAACTTCCACCATAGCCACCCAGACTGTCTGGTAATATAATTATTTTCTTCACTGCAGATGATCCACAAAAGGTTAGGTAAGTATGACAGCAGAACAAGAACATGGCTTGGAACACTAACAATACCCCTGAATGATGATAATATGAATAATTTGGTAGGCTCCAATGCTTTTGGAAAACATAGCTCCATATATAACCCCCAGGGTCACAAAATTTATAATCAGGAAAGCTCAACTGGTAAGAAATTACCTCATGTCCTTCATTGTTTCTCACCCGTCGTTTGATGTTCTTAGAATGTATAAGTGGGTGGAGAACTGATGCAGGTTGGATAACCCTAGGTGATATTGACTCATTTACAAGCTCTGGACAGGAGATAAACTGCACATTTATCTCTTCCATTTCTCCTTCATGGCTCTCCCAAGGATCGGATTCATAATCATCATATACAGGAACCATGGAAGATCTCTGCTCTTCGTCATCTTCGCTGGGATATTCATCAAAAGTTGGTTGTTCTTGGTCAGTACTTGAAATCACTTCTTCATCATAAGCAGGGATGCCAAAAAAATATGTCTCATGAATCGAAATATCCTCTGTATTTCCTTCATAAGAGAAGCAAGAAAAATCTACCTTCAATTTCTCTATTTCTGCAGAAAGTGATTTTACCATTTTTGTCAACTCATCCAAGGAATATCCTTCATTCTCACAACTTTCGCAAGAACGAACTATATCCTGAACACCATCACCATATTTCTCACAACAGTTATGACAAATTAACTCAGAGGAATAATATTTTTGAGAATGCCTATTGAAAATTGCATGAAATTCTCCCAAGGAGGAGATGCTAGCAGGGGGCAAGGAGTGATACCACTCATGAGCATATCCATCTAATGAGAACATGAACATCTTCATCAATACATCCTCATGATGTATTTCCCACTGATGCATTATTTCATGAAACTCAAGGAGATGCTCTGCAGGGTTTTCATCTCTATGTTCTCTAAATCTGGGCAAAAAATCACCCCACGCATCCATAGTAGGAACAACATTTGGAAAACCAAGAACAACAGAGAAATTAAAAGGAGCAAACCTCCGAGCCAAGATGGCTTCCATCTGAAAATATGACTTCTTAAAACCGTGGAGTCTCCACTAGATTCTTTAATCATGGAGTCACCAGGTGAAATATATGTAGTCTGAATGTGTCTGGTATTTGTTCACCATCAAAGACTAGATTTGGTCATTGTCATTCTCCTAGGGAGATTTTAATCTGGGACAACAGCTAAAATCCTTCTTCAGAAGGCTTTCCTTTCTGGATAATATTTTTCTGGTTCAGCTTCAGGTGTAGCCAGAGGCAACTGTGGAGTATAACTCGTGTGTCTGCATTTAGGATCCACAACTGAAACAGTGGAGTCGCCAGGTGAAAGTTTTCAATCTTCAAGGTACTGATTTTTCATGCACCTTCAGAATCATAATTTCTTTGTCGTTCTTACATAGGGAAATGTCTTCAATTCGTTCCTCGATAACGGTGCCACGTATGTTAGCACTGAGAGTCACCCTTATATTGAGAGAGGATAAGCCCAGTACCCATCAGAATGTTTGGTGGATGTTTGATTTATGTGAGTGGAGGTCAAATGGGGAAAACTCAATACAGGAATGATTTCAACACATAACTGGACAAGTAATGCACAGGGAAGTGAGAGCCTCATTAAATTAAGTCAGTGATTTGAGTTTAAGTGTGAGAAGAGGGAAGAATTACTAAGAGGTGTGAACAAGACTGCTATGGGCATCAGGCTTTCAAGTAGCTCGGTGAAGAAAAACTCAAACTCAAGAGAAAACTTGAGCTCAAGCTTCAGACACTAAAATATGCCCACGCAACATAGTCACAACAACATAATAATCAAACCTACATTATCATGCAACTACAACAACTCGACTGGGTCCTCCATGCCTGAGTCATTCTATGTGAGAGGGAATAAGATAACAAGGAAGATGACTAAAAATAGTCATGATACCACTGTAACCAAACCTACATTATAATAACATCACAACCCTCGACTAGATCCTCCATGCCCGAGTGTTTTAGCATAGTTTTTATATAGAAATGAAAATAGGTCGACTTATATTAATGAGAAAGTCTAAAATGTGATACATATCTAGAGAATAGTTCTGGTATCAAAATATTACAAAATAGGGAGCTTTGCTCAACCAATTGACCACCTTAACAAAATATCAAAACTACTTCTTTATACTCAGATTAGTCCCCGACTATCAGGAGTGTGATCTACTCACTACATTCAAAGAATTACATATGAGCAATATTTTGTCAGACTATGAATGTATCCCTCTGTCAGACATGAGCTCAGATCAACAGGGGTTGGCAAGAAAATCTACTCGCAGGGGTACCATGAGATGACAGCTCCAGATCCTCCATGCCTTCCATTTATGGGGTGAGTCGAGGTTTCAACCACCAAACCTACCTTCCATTAACTACTTTTCCTTGGGGAATCAACGAGACTTAAAGCCCAGGGGAAGACCATGTGCTGCTCTCAGATAGGACACCATATAAACATGTGATTGTGGGGATTCTCAAAATTGGTTTGGGTTTAGACTGCTTTTGGGTTTGCAATCCACCACCTTTCACCACGTATCACTTTCACCTTACCATGGTTTCAATTGTAGGGTTGCTCAAGAAAATTATCACCTGAGTATGTTGCCTCCCCGTAATGGACTGTGGTCATAGATCAAGTCCTAATCTAAGATCTGGGTGCACCTACTAGATTTAGTGCCATTCCCAATCTTAATCACCCACCAAATTTAAGATCTGCCAAAAGTGTGCCTTAGGATGGGGTGCTACTTTTGGCGTTGAACAATAACAACTCTCGGAGGATGATTTGACATGGAGGCTTGACGTCACCATGTTGATATGTTGTGGATGGACAACTGACATGTGTTACTCGAAAACAGGTTGAAAGCATGTCTAAAATGCTTGAAATGAGTGCCATGTGTCAGCGCTAGATGGATGCCACATGTCTGTGCTGACGTATTCCACGAACTTGATGCTTAGGGGCTATCTCTTTTTCCTTTTTCTCCTCTATGTGCTTTTACCTGGAGTTGACGATCCACTGATGCGTGGCCTTATGATTTTGACGGATACGATCCCTTCAGGACTCCAACCTCTGGGAAAATCAAATCTCAAACCTCATCCTCGTCTATGTGATTTTACCTAGAGTTGATGATCCATTGACGCATGGCCTCCTGATTTTGATGACTACGATCCCTTCACTACTTTGGCACTTCGACACTCTGATGCTTCGGGACTTCAGGCTTTGACCCTTCAGGACATTTCGATGCAAAACTTGCGCAATCCTCCGAAGTAAAATTCCTGAAATGCTTGATCTGATGATGTGTGGCCCCCCGTAGATCGACGGTCTGGATTCACTTCGGGGCTTCGGGCTTCAGCCCTTCGGGATTTTTGAATGCTTGATTTCCACAATCTTCTGGAGCACCAAATTATAAAGTGAAGGATCTGCATCCACATGTCCCCTTAGCTTGGATGGCTCAGATTACTTCGGGAGTTCAGGCTTCATCTCTTCAGGAGTTTTATGCACTTCTCACTTCGAAACTCTCGAAGAAAAAAACTCTGAAGTGAATGATCTACTGTCGCGAGTCCCTGCCAATTGATGGTCCAGGTTCACTTCGGGCCTTCGGCACTTCGGGACTTCCGGAGGTACTGTTTCCAAGATCAACAAATCCTGTTGATTTGATATCAATGGTCCATAGTTGTTTCAGGAGTCCAGGCTTCGTCTCTTCTGGAATTTTATGCACTTCTCACTTCAAATATCCCAAAGCTCATTTCCCCGAACCCCCAAATAGGTTGCCACCTGTCCTCCTATAATATCTACGACTCTTTCTTGCTTTGGGCCTTCGTGGCTTTCAATTGAGTTATATTTCATGCAAGTTTGAAATCTCGAATACCCGAGGGCCGTTAATCTGAACTACTCCTGGAATCTCCGCCACTGAAAGATTAAACCTGCCTGTTGCTTGCGTTTCGAGCCCGAAATAGACTATTATGAAATATGCGCTTTGAGCTCAAGGCTGATACCTGCACATGAAAAAGACTGGGTCGCCCTACGACCTTTAGACAACTTTATGTGATAACAACATCAAATTAGGATTTCCTTGTAGGTGTGAATCCCCAACGAAAGCCCACAAATCCCATCACCAAACACATGAAGCCCCCACTCAAATCCAGGGGGGTTTTCACCAAACCAAAAGTGTGATGTGGTGCAGACGACAATTCCCACATGCTGAACACCTAGGTTCATGTGTGAATACCTACCTAAATCTACAAAAATCAACACTCCCTCTTAGCGAAGAAGGTATTCTCACCACACTCCATAAGTGAAAATTACTCTTGATTCTACAAAAGCATCAACACTCCCTCTTAGCGAGGGAGGCATTACATCCTCCATCATCACCTGGAAGTAGCTATGTCTCTCATCCTAGATTTTCTATAACAACTGCTCTCCAATCCATATGATTGGTTGATCCCACTATCACCGAAGCAAATCCTGCTCTCTAGTCCTCCTAAATGGCTGCATCCTCGACCACTAAAGCAAATATTGTTGTCTGACATGTTCTCATCCTGGAAGACACCCTGCTCCTAGAATATTTCTACCTCTGAACCTCCTATCTAGCTTCCTCAACCCATGACACCTGCTTGAAAGTATTGGAATATGTTTATCTTCCATTTGAACCTGAAGTTTGGCTCCCACTGAGTGACTGAATCTCCCTTTGAACCTCTTGATTCCCTCTGAATTCAGTCTCCCTCTGAAGTCGGACTCCATCTGAATTTGCACAACCTCTGGAGCTACCTTCTCCCTACCCACTTTCCTCTACATAGTCTTGGGAGGCTTCTCCTCCCCACCTGATCTTGAGGGTTGTCTCCTTATGAACTCTAGCTCCCTCTGAGCCTGTACCACTGGTGGAGTGACCTGCTTCACCACTGCTGGAGCTACCTTCTCCCTTTGTACATGTACTGTTGGTGGGGACACCTACCTCACCACTGGTGGAGCCACCTAGCCACCTACTCCTCCTCATCTATTTCTCTACTCCTACTGATCACAACACGTATAGGTTGGCCCCTCAGCCTATATAGGTTTCCCTCCCTAACTCCAAGAATCACCGTTGATCTAATGCTAGATCATCTGGGCACAAACAACACCAATCCATCCATATCATCCTTGGACATCAACTGAGTCTCCTCCTAGATACAATCATTCCATATCCTCTCAAACCCTAGCAACATCCCTCCTGCATAGATCCCATGCACAAAAGGTTCCCAAAAATTTGGAAGACCAACTCAATATCCAATAACACATATCCATCCTGGAACAAAACTACATAGTCCTTCTCCTCAACCATCAAGTCTAAGAACACACTCATGGCACCCAAAAAATATTTTTCACTCACAACACACCGCCTGACTCCATCTGGAATACCACTACTCTATATCCCTGTACTACATGCCTAGTCCTCCTACCAATCTCCTCATACATAATTGAGTTAGACACTGTGAAACTCATGAAAAACTATTGTGCCACTATCATCTGTCGGTGGCTCTCATTGTATAAGAACCATTCAATCCTCCAAGGCAAGCATCATTCTTACCCAAGTCATGAAAATCCAATGAACTTCTGCCCAAATCTATCATCCAAGTCACAAACTCTTTGTGCATATACACATTGCAGTTGAACCAATGTCCTCTCTCTAAATAGTCCCAAGTTGTGGTTGGACACTCAATCTATTCCACTCTAGAAATATGAAATTCATCTATGAAAATTTCCTCATCCTCTTGGGTCAAATACCACATACATTGTCATACCTCGAAAATATGAAACTCTCTGTCCCAATGAAGACTCTATCTCATTGACCTGCTAAACGTATGAAGCCATCTCGTCCATTCCAAAGCACTTGAGATGCACCCATCATAACTAACCATGATAGGTCACTGAAAGTCCATCCATAGGGTTGGAAATATACCACACAACATACTGATATGATCCAATCTCTCTTCCAATCCACCAAAACTCCTAACTTTTCACACCATTGAGCTGCAATAGTCCACAACTCCTCATCTCGACAATTTTCTCCATGTCTCAAACCAGAGACCATATAAATTTTGGGTTGTTATATTCTTTGCAGTGAAAGTCTAGTCTAGGTGAATCAACTAACAGTCGAAGTCGAGGTGGATCAACAACAAGTCAGAGGTTGAGGTGAGTCGGTCAGGTAATGTCGAAGTCGAAGGTCAAGGCAATTTGACATGGTAAATACATCAACAAAAATTCGAAGAGGTCAACCAAAAAGAGGTCTAAAGGCATACGTGTTTGCGACCAAATGAATATCGAACGAAGGTCGACTGGTAGTCGACCAGTAATACGACTTGGAGTCTACTGTAACCAAATCCTGAGATTCGCGGGATTTGTAGCCAATGATATGCATGTATATGTAACCATTTTTGGGTGCTAAGTCTTTAGGATTTTTCTTGTTTTAAAAACTATAAAGAGGCATTTTGTAACGTCGTAAAGGCTAATAATGAAAAATAATGAATTGTAGGATAGCCAGTCTTTAGAGAAATCTTTAGATGTAGGTTGTTGGTCATGTAGATGTAAGCCATATTAGCTACATGGTTGTTCTTGCACAGGTAAGAGGGTATGATGTTGATTATGTCTTCGATGTGGACCAAGGTTAGACATGTAACCTTTTATTCAGATTGAATAAGACAACGAGAGAGCAGAATGCTCAAGAAATGTTGTTTTTCCTGGTTTGGGTTTCCAGGGTAAAATCTCTATGTACTGTGTGATTGCTTTGTCGTTTACATTCTTGATTTAATTATCCTTCTCTTATGCTAGGCTTAGTGTGGAAGTGTATCTCATTTATTGAAAAGTGGTATCAAAGATTTGTTATGCTTTGACATGTATATTAGATATTGATTTACCAATATTGAATTTGAGAACTAAACCCTAGGTATAGTAAGAGTTGTAAGTCATAAATTGTGTTAAATATCGTGGTAAAGAATGGAAAGCAATTCAAGAATAGAGATAGAAAAATTAAATGGCTATAATTTTTAGCTTTAGAAGCTTAAAATGAAATATCTTCTTGTAGATCGAGAACAATGGACAATGGTCTGTCCAGGTACCCATCTGACAAGCATGTTGACGAAAGAATGGGAGAAACTCAAAATAAGGGAAAGAAGTATGATTCATCTTTGTCTTGCAGATTTGGTACTGTTGAATGTCTCAGGTGAATATTCATCCAAGAAACTGTGGGACAAGATGGAAATATTATACCAATTAAAATCTCTGGTAAAGAAGTTGTTTCTCAGAAAGGAATTGTATCTTCTGAGAATGAGTGATGGTAGTTTGGTGAGTGAGAATTTAAATACGTTTAACACAATTTTAATCCAATTATTGTCTCTGGATATTAAAATCAGTGAGGAGGAGAAGTACATAGTCCTATTATGTTCTTTTCCAGACTCCCAGGATAGCTTATTCATGGATATAGGGAGTAATACAACCAAACTAGCACTAGAATACATGGTTTCTTATCTACTGTAAGAAGAAATGATAAGAAAGAACATAGAAGGATCGACTAAAGATGATTTAATGGTGATAGGTCAACTAGTTGAAAGAGATAAAGTTAAATTATTTGGTATAAATTGTAAGTCTAAAGGTAGATCTAAATCCCTAGTTCAATATACAAGAAGATGTTGGAAATGCGGTAAATCTAGGCATTACAAAAAGGATTGTAAGTCGAGGGAGATGGAAGTCACTACGAGATCCTAAAAGAAGCATTAAACTGAGAGAAAGATGACCCCAAATAAAGGAGGAGGTGATGTGTACCTGGCATTGACCAGTAAATAGTCAGATCAAGTTGTTTGGTTGATCGAATCAGGATCATCCTATCATATGAAACTAGATGGATAATGTTTCTACAAGTATGAATGATATGATTGAGGTAATGTGTTCTTGGGGGATGACTCGAAAACCAAAATTGTCGAACAAGGAAGAGTTTGACTGATACTATAGGATGGGAGGAAAAGAACCCTTCCAGGTGTTCTTCACATTCCAGGTTTGGAAATAAATCTGATATATGTTAGTAAGATGAGTGATGTTGGAGTACACATTGTTTCAGAAGGATTCATGAAATATGGTCAGAGGTGCGATGGTGTTCATGAAAGGAGTTCAGATTGGAACCCTATACAAGATATTAGGGAATGTCAACTCGACTAGATGAAACAACATTGTTTCTCCTGAAATTGACTCGAATTAGACTCAACTCAACACAACTCAAATCGAATCGGGCTGAGTTGGTACAAACCAACTCAACACAACTCAAATCGAATCGGGTTGAGTTGGTACAAACCAACTCAACAAGACATGATAAAATTGATCCGACCAGGCTATGGCACGAGAGGATCAGAAACATTGGAGAAATAGGACTTCGAGCTATGCATAACAAAGGTATGGTTGAAGGTTTTCCTGAATGTAGTTTAGAAGTCAACTTTTGTGAACATTGCATATATGGAAAACAAAATCGGGTGAGGTTCCCATATGGAGCAACAAGGGAAAATGGGATTCTAGAACTAGTTCATAGTGATGTGTTTGGCCTGGTTATAGTTCCTTCACTTGGTGGATCCTTGTATTATGTCTCCTTCATAGATTATTTCTCCAGGAATACATGGATATATTTCTTGAGGAAGAAATCATAGGTTTTTGAGAAATTTAAAGAGTTTAAATCTCTTGTAGAAAACCAGACAGTTAAGAATATTAAGGTGTTGAGAAATGACAACGATGATGAATTCCATGAAAAATAATTTGATCAATTCTACAAGCAGTGTGGCATATCATGCCAAAATACCACCATATACCCCACAAAAAAATGGAGTTTCCAAGAGAATGAACAGAACATTGATGGATAAGGCAAGGAGCATGCTCAGTGGTGTTGGGATCACACAAGAATTTTGTAAGGAGGCAGTCGAAACTGCAAGATATCTAGTGAGTATGTCTCCTTTGTTGGCACTAGTCGACAAAAATCTACATCAGGTATGGTTCGGTAAGAATCCTTCGGTTTCACATCTCAAAGTATTTGGTTGTGATGCATTTTTGCATGTTCCCAAGGAAAAGAGGAGTAAGTTGGACAATAAGGCAATCAAATGTATTTTCATTGGATATAAAGAAGGAATGAAAGGATATAATATCTGGCATCCTACATCAAGGAGAAAAATGTAGAGTCAAGATGTGGTCTTCATAGAAGTCGAAGGTAATTCTAAGCCTGAAGAAGGTTCATACCAAGAATAATCCTGATACGGTGCAATTTGAACAGAGGAACGAAGAATATGATTCAGATGAGTTGACTGAATCTGAGGAAGAGGTTAAACAATAGAATCCAGTGGTAAGGAGGTAAAAAAGAGTAATAAAATCATTCGAAAGGTATAGTCCACCTAAATTTCACTCCACATTCGTGTTAACTGCCATCGACGATGAGCCCAAGTTGATCGGTGAGGTAGTCGAATTGGCAAACGGTAAACTCTGGAAGGATTCCATGGTTAAAGAGATGGAATCCTTGTACAAGAATGAGACATGGTATTTAGTCCAGTTACCTAGTGGAAGAAATACCATCGGTAGAAAATGGGTATTATAGAAGAAGATGAATGTTGCAGGACAAGTCCAAAAGTTCAAAGATTGACTAGTAGCGAAAGGTTATTCCCAAGTCGAGTGAGTCGACTTCGGTGATATTTTTTCCCCTGTTGGAAAAATAACTTTCATTAGATTACTAATGTCTCTAGATGCAACATTCGATCTGGAAATATAATAGATGGATGTGAAGACAATGTTCCTACATGGGGACTTGGAAGAAGAAACCTACATGAAACAAGATGAAGGATTTGTAGTAAAGGGAAAGCAAGAGTTGGTGTGAAAACTGAAAATATCCCTTTATGGTTTAAAGAAATCACCAAGGATGTGGTACTAGAAGTTCGACACATACATCCTTAGTTTGGGATTTGTGAGAAGCAAAGAAGATCACTACATATATTCTAAGGAAGAAGGTGGGTGTTTCATATATGTAGCTTTCTATGTCGATGACATGTTGCTGATTGGAAAAAATATGGATGCAATAAAGGAGGTGAAGAAGAATCTGTCCTCCAATTTAGACATGAAGGATCTCAGTGCATCTAACTTCATTCGGGGAATGGATATTAAGAGACATTGGGCCTCTAGAAATATCTAGTTGAATCAGACGAAATATATTGAAACAATTATGAAACATTTCAACATGCATGATTGCAAAACGATGAAGGTGCCAATTCATGTGGGAGAAAGAATAAATGATGAACAATGTATAAAGACACATGAATAAATAGAGGACATGGCACATGTTCCCTATGCAAGTAGACATTTCCCATGCAGTGGGAATATTGAGAAAGTACATGTCGACACATGGAAAGGAGCACTAGAAAACTGTCAAGAGAGTATTGAGGTATTTGTGTGGCATGAAGAACTATGCTATATGCTATCGAGGAAGAGCTATAGGTGACAGTGGTAAATTAAATGTACATGGCTTTGTTGATGTCGACTGGGATAGAGATATGGATCGACGGAGGTTGACCAATGGATATGTATTCAAGATGTTCGGTGGAGAAATAAGCTAGATGATTAAGTGACATGCAGTCGTAGCCTTGTCAACAATAGAAGCTAAATACATGATGACCACTCATGGAAGAAAAGAAGTAGTATGGCTACAAAGTCTATGTTCAGGAATCGGGTTTGAGCAGAGAGATATGAAAGTAAGTTGCAAAAGTCAAAGCACAACATTTCTGGAAAAGAACCCTGCTTACAATTCAAAGACTAAGCACATTGATGTACAATACCATTTGATAAGAGATATAGTGGAAAGAAACAAGGTGCTATTGGAGAAAGTAGACACAATGGAAAACATAGAAGACTCGTCAACACATTGGAAAACAAGTGGGAGAATTTTGGGTTGTTATATTCTTTGCAATGAAAGTATAGTCGACGTGAATCAACTAACGGTCGAAGTTGAGGTGGATAGACAACAAGTCAAAGGTCGAGGCGATTCTACCGAGTAAAGTCAAAGTCGAAGGTCAAGGCAGTTCAACATGGTAAAGGCATCGAAAAAAAGTCAAAGAGGTCAACCAACAAGAGGTCGACATGCAGACGTGTGGAGACCGATTGAAGACCAAATGAAGGCCAACTGGTAGTTGACTGGTAATATGACTTGGGGTCGACTGTAATAGAATCCCGAGATTCATGGGATTTGTAGCCAATGATCTGCATGGATCTATAACCATTTTTGGGTGCTAATTATTTAGTGTCTTTCCTATTGTGACTCTTATAAAGAGGCGTGTTGTAAGGTCGTAAAGGATAATAATGAAAAACAATGAATCGTAGGATAACCAATCTTTAGAGAAATATTTATATGTAGGTTGTTGGTCATGTAGATGTAAGTTGAATTGACTACATGGTTGTTATTGCACAAGAAATAGGGTATGATGTCGATTGTGTCTTAGGTGTGTCCCAAGGTTAGATGTGTAACCTTCTATTCAGATTAAATAAGACAACAAGAGAGCAGAACACTCAAGGAATGCTGGTTTTCCCGATTTAGGTTTCCAGGGTAAAATCTATGTGTATTGTGTGATTGCTTTGTCATTTACGTTCTTTATTAAATTATTCTTCTCTTATGCTATAATTAGTGTGGAAGTGTATCTCATTTCCTGAAAATAAATTTATGGCACCTGCATCCATCATTGTATCTCCCTCTCAGAGCTATCACATGTGACCTACCCAGAACAAGAACAAGAACAATACTCCTTCAGTGTTGTATCCAAAAATCTGTGTCAAAGATGATCCCCTTCTATTCAAAGCCCGAGCTCTAATGCCATGTCATTTTTCACATGCAACTCTATGTGACTAATTTTCAAATCTGAAAATTGCTTCCTAGTGATCTAACAATAAACCCTAGCTGTTATCACTGAACAATTTTACATTGAAAATTATTGACTGAAAACATATGCAGCAGAAACACAAATATCAAAGATGAATCATCAATACACATGAGACACAATTTGAGTTTTGTAATATTTTTATCATAATAAATCCTAAGGGAAAAACCATCCCTCCTATCCAATACAATATTACCAAAATCTGAGGACAACCTTGTCCTCCAAAGTCACCAAAACTGAGAAAAACCTTGTTCTCCAATAACCATACAAATCAGAAAATCAAACCTCAAAAATATCCCCGTGAATATCCTCTACACACAAATATATTTTAGATCACCTGTACGACCTGTTGACATCACTTGTCAGCCTGTATAGATATGTACCTTCCCATAAACTCAGATATGTGATTCACCTTACTGGAAAACTGCGTATATACGTTGTTTTCTCCACTGCAATCTGCATATACCCTATACATGATTTTTCCTTCTACAACCTGCGTATATATGCGCTTTGTCCTCCTACAAACTATGTATTGTACAAAAAATTCACTCCACACGTGCGACCTTCTTTGCTTCTCTCTTTAGGGCCATATTCTCCACCTTCCAGACTTTTTCTTCACTAAGATCACCAATCCTCTTATCACAAGTGGAGACTCACTTATCTTAGCTTCATCATGTATCCACACATGATCTACATGATATGTAATGTCACAATGATGTCTCTTTTTTATATACAATCTTTAGGGGTCACCATAGAATCCTCTCTACAAGTCAACATCAAATTAGGCTTTCCTTGTGGGTGTGAAGCCCCAACACAAGCCCACAAAGCCCATCACCAAACCCATGAAGTCCCCATTCAAATCTAAGGGGGTTTTCACCAAACTGAAAGTGTGAAGTGGCTCCCATGAAAATTCCCACATGCCCAACACCTAGGGTCATGTGAGAATACCTTCCCGAAGATACAAAAATCAACAGATTTAATAGGCTATTTGAATCTTTCTTTCTTTTCATACCGACTTGTAGAACTGTTATAGTTCCTATAGAATTATTAACAATTCTCTTAAGATAGTTCAAATTAGAATTTTTTGTATTCGTTTCACTTCATTCATGATGGTTCTTAATGTTAATGAGATGGTATCAGGTTATGGTATTTCATAAGGGGATAGGATCTTAGATAGGAACAAATATTTCCAGAGATTAGCATAGTTTCATTTAGCAAACACAATTCTATTTCTTAGAATAATTTCCTTTCAAAAATGTGTGATTAGAATAGTTTCCCTACAACAATGTGTGATTAAAATAGTTTCCCTTCAACAATGTGTGATTTTAATTACTGCTCATTCATTTAATTCAATTAATTTATTTTCTTGCTTAAGTGACTTACCCCCTTGTCAAGTGATCAGAGTAAGACCTAGGGCATCATCAGTCCCAACCAATAGATAAATGCATACAATAAAATAAGTGTATTTTGTATATATTTTGCATGGTACCTTGGAAGTTTGTACAAACACTGAGTTGTTAATTAAAGTACCAAGCTAAGGAAGTGGTAGTATTATTACTGCTACTCTAGGGCCCTCCACAAGTCATGTACAAGTTCCATGCTCAATTATGAGATTATTCCAACCCATTGCTTTTTCATCTGCTTATAACTCCTCATTTCTCAAAGGTCTAAGGGGTGGTTGTGGGTTTTGTATAGGAAACCTGTCATCGATTGTGCTTGATCTATGACGAAGGTGTGGTTGACCACTCTTCTACTAGGAAGAAGCATGTCCAAGGCTCTTTATAAGTTTTTATGAGCAATATTCCATGGTTGAAGTGAACTTCAACTTCATTACATCTAATAATTTCCTTGCAAGGTCTATGGTGGAAAATACAAGTATACCACCTAGAGCTCATGCATATCCCA
Source organism: Picea sitchensis (assembly GCA_010110895.2). NCBI lineage: Eukaryota > Viridiplantae > Streptophyta > Pinopsida > Pinales > Pinaceae > Picea > Picea sitchensis. Next base: position 58 of record SNQJ01S0201068.1, on the reverse strand, counting down.
CAAAAGAGGAAGCACGAGATGAGGATGCATATCCAAAGATACAAATGTCTCAAATACA
>SNQJ01S0201066.1:0-15989 GCA_010110895.2 Picea sitchensis | reverse complement strand
TAAAATGTTTTTGTTTTTTAAATTTCAATTATGTTTGTTTTCTTATTTATTTTAGTTTTTAATTGATCCAAAAAAAATGAATTATAATTTTTTGTTAAATATTTTAAAATAGTATTATTTTAATACAATTATTTTCTATGTATTGAAGTAAGGTAAAAACAATGTGTTAAAAATGATATTTTTCAATATATTTAAAATGTATGGAACCATAACTTAATTAAGGACATATAATTATATGAAAAATCTTAATTTCAAAAAAATAAATGGTGTACAACGTTTTTAACATTGGATGAAGCATGAAAATATGATTAAAAACACCATTGAATAATAAAAAAAACATCGTTGAGAAAAAATAAAAAATAAATAAAAATTGAACAATTTGAAAATAAATGAAAAAAAGAGCATTGAAAAAAACAAAGTGGAAACCTTATGTATCAAAAAATTTAAAATATCAAAAAACCAGTTAAAAATGGAGGGGGGTGCTACCGATAGCACTATTTTTAAAACAGGGTAAAAAACTTACCCCCAAAAAACAGGAACTTGATAGAGTTCTCATTAAGTTGGTATCTATGTTAATAGAGGAATAAGAAATAAATATATTAAAACATTAAAGAAGATTTAAAAGAAAAATATATATTTTATATTAATAAATTCTAACTAAATTGATATATTAAATTAAATAAATAGAAAATTTTATGAGGGTGAGGGGGAAAGTGGTGGTGGGGATGAGGGTTGGTTGGGGTGGAAACAGATAATAGAAGAGAAAAAATAATAGGGTCGGGTGGAGGAAGGTAATAGGGAAAACATAATAGGTTTTTCCTATCATCTTCCCTCACTCTCATATGAATTAGAAAAAAAAAAAAATTAAATAAAATATTGTTAAATTTAATAAATTTTTAAAGAGCTAAAAACAAAGTTGTCAACTTAATGAGAACTCTTTAAAGTTCTATTTTTTATAGGTCACATTTAGTGGCTATTTTTACCCTAGTTTCAAAAAATAGTGCTACTAGTAGCACCTCTTTTCTGCAGAATAGTTAAAATCGCTTCCTTAAAATGATTACCTTAACCAATACCATTCCAGAAAATTGATCCTCAAATCGAAAAGTGATGTTACTAAGAGAACCCTTTTTATTCTTGGAATTAAAATTTTAATTTAATTGAAATAATAGCCCCATCACTAATAATGAACAAAGAACTTCAAATTTGCTTATCAATAAATAAAAAGTGGTATTTTATTTATTAATCAATTTATTTATTTTTCTTAATTTACATTAAAAAAAAAAAAAAATTTGAAAAGAGAAACTCTACATAGTTGTTCCTTTTTTTCGTTTTTTTTATTAAATTAAAAAAAAAAACACACATTTTTGTTTTTAATTTTTTAAAGGGAAAAAAGACACGCTTTTTTAAATGAAAAATCACTTTGTTTAATGTAAATGCATGTTTTTTTTAATAAAAATTCACACTTTTTTATTAAAAAAAACAAATATTTTTTGAAAAATGTTTAAAAATCAAATAAAAACAAAAAAAACATTAAAAAAAATTTAATTATTTTAAAAGGAAATCTTAAATTAACAATTGAAAAACAAAATTATAATATAATAAAACTTGAAAAAAATATATTAATAAAAAAAAATTAAATTTAAAAAAAATATATTAAAAAAACAATTTAAAAAAGCATAAGCATAAATAAAAATAGAAAAAAATTAAAACAATTAATTAAATAAAAATAAACATTAAACAAACAAAAAGTAAAAACAAAAAAATTTAAATATAAATTTAAAAAACACATGAATGAAAGAAAAAAATATTAAATAAAGGTGGTGTGGAGGAGTGGAAGGGGAGGAGAAGATGTTGAAAAGCACCCTCGCCCCTTTCACACCTCATTCCACCCCTTTTGTTAGGTGGGAAATGGGGCAGGGAGATCCCCTTTCCATATTTAAAACCAATGGAAACTGGTAGGAGGTGATGACCAACATCGCCATCCCTCTTTTGGGCATCAGCCTTCCCTAATAAAAATTTCAGAGACCCAAATACCTAAAAGTTAATGTTTTTTTTTTTATTGGAGTTTTGTCAAGACCCAAATGCCCAAGTTGGTATTTCTTGCAATAATTAATTCTAAGTTAATGTTTCTCGTGATTGGAATTTTGTCTAGACCCAAATGCCCAAGTTGATATTTCTTGCAATAATTAATTACGCTGATAGGCGTTCCCCTTATTGGAATCGGTGGATTAATCGACCTTTTAATCATAAATTTCAATCTTAGGGTTGGCAATTGAAGATGATGGCATATTCTTTGTTTTACTCTCTAATCAAGGGATGAGATTTCGATAAATTAACTTCCGCTCATTTATAAAGACTTACGTTTATGTGATTGTTTTTTCACATTTAATAAACAATATTAAAAAATTACTTGCTCACCACCAGATTGCCACGTTTAGTGATTAAGAAATAATCTGTTAAGTTGGCCATGATTTAATAATTATTGTCACTAGGTGGATGGGTATGGTCGCGTGGGCGTTGGATGCCAATGAAAAAGTTTTATGCGCCGTCATTTTTTTACCAAGGCTGATGCTTATGGCCGTGTGGATGTGAAGTGAATCATTTCAACCTCCAACCTCCCCTCCGCACACGTTTGAAGTGTTGGCCATGATTTCCATGGAGAATATGAAACGATTGCTTCTATCCGACAAAATTCATTAAGTTGGCCACGATTTCTACCAGGTCAGATGATTGGAAATACGTACATGTTACATTTCAAAACTTGCAATGGTACACATGGTTGTCGTTACATTTTAGAACCTGCTATGGGAGGAGTGGATATAAGTAGATTTTAAATTTGAATACATGTCCTGCAGTTACACTCTAAAACCTCGAATGGTGAGGAGTATTTACATTTAAGTCATGTATGAAGTAATTAACTTGCATGTTTCTTGATTGTTGAACCTTCATATTCCTTTCACAAAATCGCTCACCTCTACCTGGATCAGACTTCATCTATCCCTTTCCTATCATAGCCTCACTGGAGCATTCTTCTCTGTGTATGGTAAGCCTGCCCCGTCCTCTATTCATTTTCCTTTGTTTCGAAATACTTTGTTTCATTTGCATTTGTTTCAGTGAATAAGTTACATTTTCATTTCAATTTGCATGCTATTACACATCAAGAAAGGATAAAGGAGAGTGCTACTGCGCATCAACAAAGGAGCGATGAGGTTCATTACCAATTCTTGCTTGTCTAGACTACCAAACTTTCATTTCATTTAGGGATTTAGGTAAATTATCCCTTCCTTTCAATTTAACCTATAAATTTATGTTCTGCCTCTCTCCTGTAATTCGGTTTCACATTTTTGTTTCGCCTCTCTCCTGTAATATGGCCTTAGCGTTGTGATCTTAACTTTTTGATTAAAAGGTAAAAAGGTAATTGTTGTGATCTTAAGTTTTAAAAAGGTAAAAATTGTATGATGATTTATTATAAATTATTAAAAAATAATGATAAAACAATTTCTATTTTGCTGTGAGATTTGTCTATTTTGTATTTTGTGACTTGTCAAAAGAGTTTCTAAGGGAAAATGAACATAAGAGAAAAAGTTACTCATGCACAATTATAGAAGGCCGAAAACCCACCATTTATGACTCCCACCACTGCAATATCTCCCAGAGTCGCCATCTCACAGAGGTACCACAACATGTTCCAGCCCACGTGAAAATATAGGTATCATAGTCATTGTATTTCTATCCTGATATTTAAATCGATCGATCAAATGTCGGGTAATGTTGACACCAACTTTCAATTTCTAATTTGTTTATTTATGTTGCATTAACAGGGTGGACCCCGAACACTCTAGCTGCCTACGAACCTCCAAGATCCCCAGATACCCACACAATAGTTTTCACTTTGTTCAAAGAGAATGAGAGGTTTTTCTAGTATTAATGATCTTGGACCACCATTGAGCGTTGCTTTTTGCTACATTAAGGATGAGACTAATGACCAAAGTGATAGCGATGAATCGATCAACTCAACACCAAATGGACATAGAGCAAGCAGAACAACAATGAATGAAATAAAGAAAATTTCAGGAAACCTTGAGTTGTGTTTAAATAACATTGTATAGTGAGGAACCATTGGAATATTTTAAAATCCAATTCATATCAGTGACATAAAGACTTAAAATTGGTAGATATTTATTATTCTTATGTATAATTTGAATAAAATTTAATGTACTTGATTCAGGGTTGTTGGATAGGACGACAACGCCGAGATGTTTAATATTGGAAAATCTTATCACTGATTTAATGTTGGCAAATATTATATATGGTATAGAATTTGAATAATGTTTTCAGTAGGATTTTTTTTTGGATATGACCAGAAGACCAAAACCATGTGATTGCATCATAAATATAAATATATGGTATTTTCCCCTTTTTTCTTGTGTCTTTATAAATTGGGCAACCATTCACATTACTTTATGGTTCGAATAAAAAATAAAAAAACTCAAGAAATGAAGGATATGCAAAGCTAGCAATCCACCGTCTACCTTTATCATTTTAAAAACACATTACAAATAAGATTATGGAAGGAACAACATAGAAATGACAATAAAAACAGATATGGAGGTGATTTGATTGATCTAGCAGTGAGCAAATATATGGTCTCTGTCAATTCTGAAAACCTTTTCACCTTAGATTCTAGAATCATGACTTAAAACTTACCTCATTGTGCTTTTGCATATATTGAAATAAAAAGGTTATCATTATTAGGGTTAGGGTTAGGGTTGATTAGTGTAGTTATTATTAATATACAACGGTGTTAATTGTGTTTGTTATTATTAATTATTAATAATAATAATTATTGTTAATATTATTAATATTATTTTATATTAATAACCACATTGATATATAATAATATTTTATTAAATTCTTAAATAAAATATTAATAATACTTTATTAATTAGTCATTATTAGTTATAATTATATTTATTAAAAAAATAGTTATTATTTTATTGTTATTATACATAATATAGTAATAATTATTAATTAATACTATGTTATGTTTGTTGTTATTGATAGTGTTTTAAATATCATGTTTAATGTTTCTACATAAAAAACCAATATCTTCTATGTGAATTAGGATTAGGGTTAAGAAAATATGCATATTTATTTTTATTTTACATATTATAAAATTTATATATTTAATTAAAATTTTAATTTACCACAAATCCAATAAACTATGTTAAAGTTTTAATTTAAATCACATTGTAAGACATTGTAAGGAAGTTTCCATCCATGAAATATATTATCTTAATTCAAAATTTGTATCTTTGTTACAAAGGAAAATTTTAATTTGATTATTTCTCAAAAATTTTGGCCAAAACATCCATTTCAGAATGTATTAAAGTTGCATTGTGATAAACATAACTTGATATTGCAATCTAATGAAACCGAACGTTGCAATCTGATCAACATTAACCGACATCACAACGTCACGAACATATCTCGACATGGCATGTGAACAAAACCTTTCACCAACAACACAAAGAGATTCAATCCTACATAATCCAATGTCACAATGTTGTGGACATACCTTGTTATTGCAATATGACAATTATACCATATTTTCTTAATTTGGTGTTAGCCATGGTTCTGTTGATATAATTCTTGCAACATATCCCAACCCTTCATCTATGTCACAATGCGACATAACCATTGAGGAACATACCAACTCTTTATAATCCAACCTAATTAAATAACATAATGAAACATCAACATTCTCGAACATCACTTAAACATAACTCATAATGAATTTCTCTATTTTAGATGACCATAAATAAATAGGCTATGTGGTATAATCTTAGAATGTCACTAAAACCAACATATCCTTATAGGAACATTGCGATGTGATACCCATAGTTAGCCCTTACTATGTGATGAACATCTCTCGACGACATGATATAAATTAATAATTTATGGATATAATGGTTGTCACATTCCTAAGGACATTCTAACGACCATTAGAATGTGTCGTCAATAAAAAAATTTCACATTACGACATTCCAAAAAGTTCTTCACATCATGACATAGGGAAATATTCGTCACAATGGGACGTTGGGAAATGTTAGTCACAATGAGATGTATGGAATCATCTTTTACTTTGTATAAAATGATTTATACTTTTCCATAAAATGTATGGTAAAAATACAAATTAGTAAAAACAATTTCAAATACATAATTTCCATATTATAACACTATGACAAACCTTTCATACACATATAAAACTTAAAACTTTACATAATATTATTAAAACTCTAACAAATATTTAAATAAATATAAAACTTCAAACAACTTTATAGAGACCATTTTTCCAACTTTATAGGACATTATAGCGACCATTTTTCCAACGTCGCAAAAGTAAAAGATGATTCTACATTCTGTCTAAGTGTTTCCAAACATTGCATTATGATGAACATTTCCCTACATCGCATTGTGACGAACATTTCCCAACATTGCAATGTGATGACCATTTCCCAATGTCGTATTGTGACGAATGTTTCCCATCGTCACAATGTGACGAACATTTCCCTTTTGTTATCAATTTCCTTAGGAAAAAATAAATCATTGTCTAAAAAGTAAAACATGATTCCATACATCTCATTGTGACTAACATTTCCATTGCATTGTGACTAGCATTGCATTATGATGAGAATTTCCCTATTTCCCAACGTCGCAACATGATGACCATTTCCCAATGTCACATTGTGACGAACGTTTCCCATCGTCACAATACGAACATTTCCCTTTTGTTATCAATGTCCTTAGGAAAAATATAAATCATTGTCTAAAAAGTAAAACATGATTCCATACATCTCCTTGTGACTAACATTTCAAAATGTCGCTTTCGATGAACATTTCCCAATGTCCTTTGATGTGATGAACATTTTCAAGCGTCGCAATGTGACAAAAACTTCTTGACACCACATTCTAAAGACCATTTTCCCAATGTCGCAAAAAGTAAGAGATGATTCTACAACTTTGTGTCAAGTTTGCCAAACATTGCATTATGATGAATATTTCCCTATGTGGCATTGTGACGAACGTTTATAGCATTAAATGTGGTGACCATTTTCCAATGTCGCATTGTGACAAACATTTCGTCATGACAATGTGGTGAACATTTCCGTTTTGTTATGAATGTCCTTAGGAAAACTATAAATCATTCTCTATAAAGTAAGAGCATGATTCCATACATCTCATTGTGACTAACATTTACCCTTGTCCTTTTCACGACGAACATTTCCCAATGTCATGATGTGACAAACAATTTCAAACATCATGATGTGACAAAAATTCACGACATGCATTTTTGAGGACCATTTTTTTCCCAGCGTTGAAAATTTAAATATGATTCTACAATGTGTCGAATGTTTATAATTGTTGCATTATGATAGACATTTCCATGCGTCCGCATTGTGACAAACATTTCTCTCAATGTATGTAATGTGACTACCATTTACCAATGTCGCATTTGATGAACATTTCGTGTCGCCCAATAAACGTCCATTTCCCAACGTCGCAAAAGTAAAACATGATTCGTCTAGATTGTTTATAAACATGTCGCATTATGATGAATATTTCCCAGCGTCATATTGTGACGAACATTTTCAAATGTAAATGCTTGGCGACCATTTGCAATGTTGTTGGATTCGAGGGTGAATTAGTAAAAGCGTAATTATAATCTTTTTCTTCAAATGTTATATCAATGTATACTTATTATCCAATAATGAAGAGCGATGCAAAATAAACAATCGCACATGCACGATTACCTGATACACGGTGTTTTACGTGAAACAGGTGGGAAAACCCTTGAGAATGTGTTTTCTTTTATGTCTTGAAAATTACATTCATTAGAAGCACCAAATTCTTTGTTTTTCAGCTGCAACCTGAAGGAGGCTCAGCTTCTAGTTTCGGGCTACAAAGAAGCGAAGGAAGCTCAACTCCCCAATTCTCTATCTACAACGAGGAAGGAGGCTACAACCCCCAATGTTCTCCAACTACAGGCGGAAGGTGGCTACAACCACCTTTCATTTACCCGTCCTGCCACCTAGTAGAAGTAGAATGATGGAACCATTGTCACTATCAGCTGTGAGATATAACATTGTAAACCTATGCTAATAAAATCTGAACCATGCATCAACCATGCATCAACGTACTTCATCCTGTAATCAGCTTTTGTACCAAAACAAATTAAATCAACCATGCACCAGCTTACGTAATCAACACGTACCGTATGAACAAGTGCATCAGCCATGTACTAAGTATGTTCAATCATGCATCAACTATAGATGAAACTATGACTCATCAATATGTACCAACATCATCAACTATACGCACCTCATGTATGTCATCAACTCATCAACTACTTGTCTCGCCATGTACTCAACATGTACCCACAACAAAAGCCTCATCAATTTCATCATCAAATATTATTTTTAGATCTATAATGAACTGGTGTATATGATCACATTCCTCACCAAACCTTCCTTAACTTTAAAAGAAACAAAGAGACTACATTTTTCATCAGGCTTTTCTTTAGTCTCACATGCCTAGTTTTGGATTAGTCAACAACCCTAACTTGGAAGTAATCATAGCTTTGAACCCGTAATGTATAAATATCTTAAACCGATACACAATTTTCTTCGGTGTGTTTTATGCAATTCCTCCAAGTGTCACTACTTGGAACCTCTCGAAAATGAGTTATAAGAAAAATGGGATACCTTGTTGAAGTTCACAAGTATTTTAAGAAATTGTATATAGAGCGTTCCCCACACCAACACATACTATACCCTAACCTAACCAACTCATTTTAGTCTCACTGGAATTTGGATTTTTTTATAAAGAAGTTATGACATTTTACCTAAAACACTGATTTTGACTAGTTTGAGGTACAAACCTATTTTTCCCGCAGTGTAAATCAAAAATAAAATGACCACAAGATGAATTTGTTTCAAATATGCTTGGATATGTTTTCTCACTTTCATAGAAATTTAGCAGTCTTAATCATTACAGAAAAAAAAAAAAAAAAAAAAAAAAAAAAAAAAAAAAAAAAAAAAATAACATACCTTAGAAAGCACCATCAAAGGAATTTATCCTTCCTTGAATTCCGGCCTTATTTTCTTCACCTTCACTTCGAATTATAGTTTTAGATATCCTTGGTTACCTCATACATATATATATATATTCAATGCTCAAGTTTGATTCAAATGAAGGCCTTGTCTTATTTATACTCAAGTAGCTTCCTTAAAAGCATCTTCTAGGTCCTTGGCCCACTTTCCTTATTTTTGGTTGGAGTCACTTCTAATTTCTCCATTAAATTTATTATTGAATAATTTTTTGTATTCACTTTGAATTATAATACACTTATCCGCGTCGCTTTATTATTTACCTTTTAAAATCCTCTTAAACCACTTTGATTACTTTGACCTTTGGGGCTTCTGGAGAGATGACATATGAGGTCCTCCAACTTCATAAGGCCATAACTCTCAAACGTGAAGACTTATGTGACATTCTATACCAATAGAATGACATGTACTATCCATATAGAATAGTATTATCTGAAAATATATCATAGCTCATACCGTTACCCATCAAAAAAAACTTTGGTCCATTACCCAAACACGAGGTCTCCAACTTCTCATAGCCACAACTCTCTAGCCGTGAGTATTTATGTGGCGTTCCACATACCAGCGGAAATGAAATGATAAGAATTATCCATCTGGATATTTTCCCTAACAAAACACTTTTACTTCATCTCATTATTCCATAATTAAAGCATGGGTTCTCTTACTCACAAGTGTCTTTACGTGAGGCTTCACCATAAAGAGGGACCACTTTGGAGTTCATCCATATTACTTCTTATCAACAATGACAAAACAATAATGAGTCATATTTACATCAAACGTAGTAGGTCATTACACAAACCTTTGTGCTTCTGGTCTTTTCTTCAAAGGTTGACATCAATGACAACCAACCTTAATCAACAAATGTTGTTGTGATGAACATTTCCTAGTGTTTCCATGTGACACAGATTTCCTAGTGTGTCATTGTGATGAAAATTTTCCAATGTTGCATTGTGATGAACATTTCCCAAAGATGCGCGTTATTCTGTGAGGAGAACATTTTTCCAGCGTCATGATGTCGAGGATCATTTTCAATGGCGCACTAGCGAAAATTTCCCAATGTCTCACTAAGACGAAAATTTCTCAACATCCCAACATGACAACAATATCACAAACATTTTTGACGTTGCATTTGATGAACATGTCCCAGCGTCACAATGTCGGAGGCATTCCAACGTCATTGTGATGAACAACTCTCAATAATTTTCCATTGTCATAAACATTTACTGTTGTCGCAATGCAACAAACTATATATATATATATATATATATATATATATAAGTACATCAGGCATAGTCATTGTCATGGTCATCATCAATTGGAGTTAACTATAGTGATGGTGAAGCATAGGCTATTACTTGAACCGACATCATCATCATGGTGATGGTGATGGTCATAGTCAATATTTTCTATTTATGTAATAATAATGTATTATTAATGTATTTGTACTTTATTACTTGAGTATAGTAATGTACTATTATAAATTAAATATTTTAATGTTTTAATGCTTTATTAATGCTTAGAGATCCTTTATGATTATATGGAATACATTAAGAAAAAAAAAGGAAGAGAGAGATGCAAAATCAAATAGAGTTAGAAACATTAGAAAAAATGAGTGAATAAAAAGAAGGCAGTAAAACTCGAAATAGAGCTAGAGGAAATGATCGATAAAAAAATTAAAGATACCATTCAAAGTCAAAATGGGAATAGATTCTTAGGGTTCAAGAGTGAATTGGAGACAATGAGAAGGATAGAATTCAGAAATGGAAAAACATAAACAATCAGCCCAAGAAGGAGGGGTTGAAGAAAATCACAACTTAGGAGATAGGATTAAAGAGCTAAAAAAAACCAATGAATTTGACCCTCAGTAATATGGAAAACAAATTGGATATCAAACCCATCAAAGAGGAAATGAATAAGATATGAGTGAATTGAACATGGTAACAAGAGCTAGCCGAACCTCATATTTTTTTGGTAAAATAACAACAAGGAGGAGGATGCGTGGCAATGATAAAGAAGAATTAAAAAATAAATCCTAAATTGAAACAACATCATGGGAAAAACCAAAGAAGCTGGGAAAAATAATTGATCACAAATATAGGTTTATATGTGTCAAAGTATTTTGTAATGACCATAAATATAGAATACTTAGTAGTATCCAAATTAAAGAATTGATATTTATAAATGAAGACTTCATTCCTAGAGACCAAGCTGAGTTAAGGAATGAAGTTCAAAAGGTAGAAGAAGCCATGAAAGAAGGAAATGGGCAATAATTAGAGAATTGAAAAGCTATTGGTAGGGATAGAGACAAGAAGGATAATAATAAATGGGAACTTCGGGACACTTGGGATCCTTTTTGGAATTGTCGTGGCTTTCCATGGCGTAAAGGTCTATATTAAGTTGGATCGGTGGTATTGATATTATCATCACAGAATTTGAAACTTGGGAGCATGAGGATTCTAAAAGGTCTCTAACATGGAAGGATTTGTCTTGTTAAAATGCGACATGGAACAAAAATCCCACCATAGAGGAATAGGAGGCATATCTTGTTATATTAGAAAATCATTTCTCCTCACATTCAACTTCATAATGATGACACTCTTAATCAATAAGAATTTGGATAGAAATTTCAGACACAATGCTAAGAAGATGTATATAGAAATTTTTATTTTGCACCTATTAATACTACTTTTTTATAGAGAAAATAATCTGAATAAAATTGTCCCTATAATAATTTAGAATAAGATATTTATAATTTGAAAAGAGAAGTGAATATCCTCACATATGAGACTTTAATGATAGGGTACCCAATTAAACAAGCTACTATTTTAAGTTATGACTCAACCATAATCTTTTATGGCTGATGAGGAGACCTTGTTTTACCTAATAACTACAAAAGAAATACGAAGACCTAATTGAAATTTTTTAGGTCTTGAGTTAGTCAAGCTCTGCAGCTCCGAGGACCTAATAATTTGCAATGGAGCTAGGTAGTAGTGTTGTATATTGTGTGATATTTGATATCCCAGTTTCCAACCAAATAACAACTTTTGACCTTCTAAATGACCATGAGCTGACTCGATCATAACCTTTTAACCCTAACTCTAAAATTTTCATGCATAGGAGCACCATTGAAGATAATTATGATAATCCAAGGAATTTTCTCTTTTGACAAAGTAGATCTGACATTTTCTTAAAGGATTTAAATAGTAAAATTAAATATTCTAACATAAGGACAACATTGAAGAACTCTATCATAATTTTACAGCTACCCTTTCCACTTCCATTAAAAAATTTCTTTAGAGGTGTCCCATAAAAGAATAATGGGAACAACCAACCCTTGGTATGATAAAGAATGCAAAATTGCTAGGAAATCCATTAAGCGATGCTTCTAATGAGCCATAAAGGCAGTAAGATCAATGCGATACCAAAGGCCACAACTAAAGGGAAAAAGATGCTATATCAATAAAGGCAAGATAAACTTTCACAACTATGCAATTTGGATCCTAAAAGAGTTGAATGGAAATTCTAAAACACAATCACTAAAGAAAATAATAGAAGGATTCCCTTAGCAGTTGGAATTCCTGTAAAAGTCTTTCTGAGTTCCTTTGTATGGACACCATTCCTATTATCCTACAGAGGATGAGATGTTTTTCTTTTAGATGACATAGAGTTAGGGGGTAAGCAGCTCATGAGTAGAATCCTATAAGGACATTGAAGGCTACCAAGCTGAAAATTTAAAATCAGGAGGAGAGCCTATCCTTATCCCTCACATACCGAGCTCTTCAATTGCTTGATCAAGTAGGGCTTCCCTAAACTTTGGACGAAAAGCCTCATTGTTCATTTTTTAAGCGAAGATAAAAGCATTCCCTCAATTATAGGACCATTATGATTAGCCGATTTTAGCCAAAGATTTATGGAATTATTTTGGAAAAGAAGATTAGCATTTGGCCTAGAAAGTCATGGTAAAAGACCTAAAGGCCAAGTAGGGTTTAGGAGATATCATTCAAATGTGGACCATCTTGTTACCTTTAGGATCATTGCGAGGAGGAGTTCCAAAATACTAAAAACAATCTTTTGTTGTTTTGTAGACTTTTAGAAAGCTTTTGACATGATTCTAGGAAAAACAGCACTGGAGCAGTTGGAAGAGATAAAAGTGCCTCTTGAATTGAGGGCTACTACAATAAGGATATGTAAAGAGCGTTATTTCTAAGTTTAAAAATACTTAGGTCTAGTCAAGAGATTAACTGCAATATCGAGGTCAAACAAGGTTGTTCCTTGTCCCTATGCTTTGGCATATACATTGATAAATTAGAAGAATTCTTGGAAGCGAGTTGTGTCGATCCTACTCTCTCTAGTATATTCATCAATCTTCTTCTTTGTGCTGGTGATATCGTTCTTATGGAGAGTCCCATGATCTTGAAAACCAACTAAGAATCCTCAAGGATTTTTGCTCCAATATAGGTATGACTTTTAATACTGATAAAACTAAAGTCATGATTATTAAATACAATAAAAACATTTATGATACCTTTGTATATAAAAACAACAACTTAGAGGAAGTGAATTCATACAATTATCTTGGAATTGATATTCACCTTAGCTTAATTTGAATTATAGCATTGAGAAAAGTTATTGGGGATGGAAAGCTTATTATGGGCAGAAAAAATTGTAAATCGGCTGAACTTTAGAGTTGGGATAGGAATAAAATCTCTTTGAGACTCTTGTTACACTGTTATTCTTTATAGATGTGAAGTCTCGGGCTGTAGCATCTCTGTGAATCTTGGAGAAAGATATAGAAAATTCAAAAGAATTTTATAACCTATAATCTCAAAATTAAAAGGAAATGTAGCCTATCAATCCTCCTCGCATTAGAAACAAGCCTCTCCCCATTGAGAGTATGGTTATTACTAGATACACAATGTACAAGAACAAGTTAAACAACATGGAAGACAAGGAGCTGCCTAAAATTTCTTCCAAATCAAAAAAGTCGCAACCCCCATCGAGATCAGGGGATGGCATAAAGAAGTCCAATCTTGGCTAAACTGTTGGGGAATCATGGAAAACCATTTTACTTGGAGAATAAAGATACTTTTATAAAAACGTCAAATCAAAATTTAATGAAAAATGTGGTGTATTTGATAAAGAGTTGGAGGAAAAAAATGAAGGTATAAAGATGTAATCAACCTAATCTCTACAAGATCAAAATTATATATACATTTTGCAAAATTGTAAAGAGAAAAATAAGCAGTGCTAATGGGAGAACAAATTCTCACGAGGCTCATGAGTAGGGTGTTGTTCCATTCCTAAAATGCCATGGGATGAAAGTGTGTCATTTTGTGACACTAAGAAGGTTGAAGATGAAAACATTTTTCTCTTAGATTGTCGAAGCCTATGCCTATATTAGATCTCATTTTCAAATATTGATCACACTACCAACCTTCCTAACCTCTAACTCAACAATAACCTCTTAACTCAACAAAGTATGGTGATCTTGGGAAAAGCTTCTCTTAATGTTTTTAGAACACAAAAACAAAAGGTACAAAAAGAATGAGAAGTGCTAGGCCAGTGGGTCTTAGTGGGCGTTAATCATCATCAACATCATCATCATCAATTAACAATACTTTATTAATAATTTATTAATGTATTATTTCATAGTGTATAAATATTTTATTAATACATTAATTTATTAATTAAGAATATAAATATATTAACTATATTATATTAAGCTTGTAATAATGGCTTAATATATTACTAATTTATTGTAATGTATTTATTAATGCTTTATTAATGCATTAATTAATAAAATTTATAAAATATTACAACATTATAATGAGTTAATGCATTATTATAATATATTAATTTGAATGATATATTATTAAAATTATTGATGTATCTTTATTTTTTAATGTATCATTACTTTATTAATTAATGTATTGCTTTGTGTGTATAAATAATTTATTATTAATGTATTAGTACTTTAATAATTTTAAAATTATAATTTAATATTTTTATTACTTTAATATTTTTTTAATGTATTAATGTTTTTATTCATGTATTACTTTATTATTATATAATAATGTATTAACTAATAATAATATATTATTATTATTTTTATAATAATGTACTACTTTAACATTAATGCGGTATTAATATATTAATAAGGTAAGATATTAGTAATACATTATTAAGAGTATGAGTTAATATACTATTATTTAATGTATTATTTCATAATGTATAAATATTTTATTAATACATTAATTTATTAATTAAGAATATATAAATATATTAACTATATTATATTAAACACAATAATAATGACTTAATATACTATTATAATTTATTACTTAATGTATTTATTAATGCTTTATTAATACATTAATTAATAAATTTATAAAATATTTTAACATTATAATAATGAGTTAATACATTATTATAATATATTAATTTGGATGATATATTATTAAAATATTGATGTATCGTTATTTTTTTTTAATGTATCATTACCTTATTAATTAATGTATTACTTTATTATTGTATAAATAATTTATTAATGTATTAGTACTTTAATAATTTTAAAATTATAATTTAATATTTTTTTATTACTTTAATGTTTTTTTAATGTATTAGTGTTTTATTCATGTATTACATTATCAATGTATTACTTTATTATTATATAATAATGTATTAATAATAATAATATATTATTATTATTTTATAATAATGTATTACTTTAACATTAATACGGTATTAATACATTAATAAGGTAAGATATTAGTAATACATTATTAAAGTATGAGTTAATATACTATTATAAATTATTAG
>SNQJ01S0201064.1:2316-16904 GCA_010110895.2 Picea sitchensis | reverse complement strand
CTTATAATGTAATATATATTATGTTTTGTTGAAACATGTTATTTTCTTGCGTCATGATTTGTAGATTGTTGTCATTGATATAATTCCATCAAGATGATATAAAGTATTGGAAGAGATAAATTCCTAGGCTAATGTGTGAAATTAAAAAGTATCTACCTTCAACATTTTTCAATGCACAAGAAAACTACCTCATACACCAAATTGAGGAGATTGAAATGTGTGGACCAATACACATAAAGTCAATGTGGATGGTGGAGAGACACTTGAAATCATTGAAGGCTTTGGTTAGACAAAGAGAACATCATGAGGTTCTATGGTGGAGGGATATATGGTATATCAATCCATGGTGTATATTAGTTAGTATCTTCCTAAATTAGCAGCACCAACTATGCATGTAGTGGATAACATTTGGGATGTGAACTTCATCAAAAAAATTGAAGGGGAGCACCTGTTGGGAAAAGGTAGAATGAAGAAAGTGAGAGGTAATTAAATTGTGGAGATTTATAATATGTATAACTTTTTCGTTTTTGTGTATATGATCATACTCATTTAATATTTATTCTTTCATAAATTAATAATATTTAGCATGGTTATAACTAATATTTAATATTGGTGAATTATGAATTTTTGATTCAGTTGCTCAATATTGGGATGCATTACATTTATATATTGCAAACAATCTTGACTGGATGAAGGTATGGAATGAAATATGCAAACAACATCATGGAGGTAGTTTATCATGACAATTTATTAACAAAGCAACAAAGCAATGATGTAAAAGAGGTCATTCAAAGAATTGAATTTCCCAAGGTTTTTCTTCAAACATAAATAATATATTAACGGAGAAAGGTGAATTTGGTGGAGTAAAAACACATGATTGGCATACCTTCATTAAGGTAATAATTTTGGTATACATATTTATATATTGGTCGTATAAATCTTTTAAGATTTTAATTTTTTTTTGTCTACTTTGAAAACAAATAACAATTCATTTTTATTGTTACAGTATGTTCTACCTCTATCTCTCCCAAACGACCTTGACAACAATGTCAAGCAAGTTATATATGATCTTGGAAAATACATGAGGTAAGTAGTTGTGATTTATATGAAAAATGTTTTTTTCAATTTGTTGTTGTACTTAATGACATATGTTTTACTTATAATGTAATATATATTATGTTTTGTTGAAACATGTTATTTTCTTGCGTCATGATCTGTAGATGGTTGTCATTGAAAGAAATCCATCACGATGATATAAAGTATTGGAAGAGAGAAATTCCTAGGCTAAAGTGTGAAATGAAAAAGTATCTACCTCCAACATTTTTCAATGCACAAGAACACTACCTCATACACCAAGTTGAGGAGATAGAAATGTATGGACCTATACACACAAGTTCAAAGTGGATGGTGGAGAGGCACTTGAAATCATTGAAGGATTTAGTTAGACAAAGAGAATGTCTCGAGGGTTCTATGGTGGAGGGATATATGGTATATCAATCCATGGTGTATATTAGTCAATATATTCCTAAATTAGTAGCACCAACTATGCACACAGGCGATCATTTGGGATGTGAACTCCATCAAAAAATTTGAAGGGGAGCACCTGCTAGGGAAAGGTAGAATGAAGAAAGTGAGAGGTAATTAAATTGTGGAGATTTATAATACATATAACTTTTTCGTTTTTTGTGTATATGATCATACTCATTTAATATTTATTTTTTCATCAATTATTAATATTTAACATGGTTATAACTAATATTTAATATTGGTGAATTATGATTTTTTGATTTAGTTGCTCAAGATTGGGATGCACTACATTTATATATTGTAAACGATATTGACAGGATGAAGGTATGGAATGAAATATGTAAACAACATCATGGCGGTAGGTTATTATGGAAACAACTGTCTGAATTGGTTAGAGAAGCTCATCATAATGGATATTCCAATGTTATGCAGAGGGAAATTGATTTAGCATATGGTTTGAAAGATGGAAAAGCAAGCAAATTCACCCATTTTATTCAGTTATTTTATATTATATTAATGTGACTACATGTTTGTTTTTTTCAGATACTTTCCAAGTTATATAAATATGTTTATTAATTGACAATGCATTTTTTACATGTCTGGCATATTGCAGTTGAAACACCATAAGGCTATGTGGTGCAATGGCCATAAATTTCGCATCAAACAGTTGGATGAAACCAAGAAAACTTTTGATAGTGGGATAACTGCAATACTCCATGTCACTAATGTTTCCTCTGGGAGTGACAAACATCCCCGAGAATATGAAAATAGATATTATGGTTATTTGAATGATAAACTTGAGTGTGACTTTAATTCCTTCAAATTAGTTCTATTTGACGTAAAATGGTATAGGTTACGAATGCATGAACATGATGAGGAAATAACTATTATTCAACATGCCAATGGGTTTCCGATGATTGAAACAACGATGTTTGAAAGAGGACATGATCACTATGTTTTTCCAAGCCAATGTGAATAGGTCTTTTACTCAAAGGTTCCAGGTGAGAGGGATTGGTCATTTGTTGTTAGATATGATCCAAGAGGAAGGCCAGTAAAGTATATTGTAGAGGAAGAAGATGATATTGAAGAATAAGATGGTGCACCAGAGACAGAATAGGAAGATGGGTTGACAGACGAAGATTATGAAGAAGATGAACCGAGCATAGGAGACAATGCAGTTCTTGATCATAATGATAGTGTCAATCATTTCAACATTGTTTCTGAACCGGATGATGATATAGATGTCGAGTTGGATGAATAAGATACAAAAGACGGATGATACATATGTTGAGTTGGACGAGGTACGTAACTATATATTTTAATTTGTATGAAATATTCTCTTTAATTAATTTACTTATGTGGGTTAATTACATTTTTTAAGTTTTATACCATTTTTTTTTATATCCTATCTTACATGTTGTTTATTATGTAAAACCTGAAAATAGTGGACATATAGTACGTGCTAAACTAAAATTATCATTTACAAACACATAATTTCATTTACTTTAATTAATTTTTGTTTTGGTAGTTTTTATGCATGATTACTGTGTTGCTTTCGATTATTTTCTATTTTATAGATTGGGTATTGGGGAATTGACAGTGATGTGAGGAGGGGGGGGAGGGGGAAGGGCCATATGAGCTTCCACCTTCATGTGATTAGCATTTTTTAGTAGAGAATAAATTATTCTCGAAACCAAGAGAAGCTCATTCATCTTTATACCATCATTGTAAATGTCATCATTGTTGTCATAATATTGCAGCAACGAAGTTTCGATGAACATGTTCGTCATTGCTATAACATCTTCGTCGAAACTGTTAAAAAACATGGGACTTTGGCCCATGAATTGCATGGCAATAAAAAGGCGCTAGATGACATTTTGTATTTACATAATGATTTCGTACTAATATTCTTTATGGAGAAAAAAAGTACTTAGATGAGAGAAAAAAACAAAGACAAGACATAACTGATGAAGCTTGTGCAATTTTTCAAGTACTTTTTTATCGACGTTATTGCATGCCCTTGAATTACTAGATGCGGGGATGAGTGTCTCGAATGAATTTTAAAATAAACAACTAAAAGACATTGTATTAGGACTAGACATGGGAAACAGTGACCTATGAATGGGGCCAACGTTGATTTTTTTTCAAATTGTTTCTATATGCACTGAAATTTGCATTGGATAGACTGTTTGCATGAATTGAATATATGATAGGGTTTCCATACTCAAAATGTTTGCATGAATTGAATATATGAGAGGGTTTCCATACTCAAAAGTGACTCACAAACCCACTCTATATCTCCGATCTCGTTCTCATTTCGTTTTAACTTTCTTGGATTAATGTCTTGCATAGAAATCCCAACATACCCATCATCATGGTTGTGCTCTTTATATTCATCGCCTATGTCATTCAAAACCAACATCGTGCCAATTATGACCATGCAATTGGTGGAAAGAAGAAGGATCTAGATGAGATTTCATATTTAAATAATGATTTGGTACTAATATTATTTATGGAGAAAAAGGTACTTAGATGAGAGAAAAAAAGAAGATAATAAATAACTGATGAAGCTTGTGCAATTTATCAAGTAATTTCTTATCGACGTTATTGCATGCCCTTGTAGTACTAGATGAGGGAACATGTGTTTTGAACGAATTTTAAAAGAAACAACTAAAAGATATTATACTAGGGCTAGACATGGGAAAGAGTGACTTGTGAATGGGGCCAACGTTGAAATTTTTTCAAACTATTTATGTATGCACTAAAATTTGACATGGATAGACTGTTCACATGCCTTGACGATATGGGAGGGTTTCTAGACTCAAATATGAATCACACACCCACTCTATATATCCGATCTCATCGTCTTTTCGTTTGAACTTTCTCGGATTAATGTCATGCATGGAACTCCCAACATACCCATCATCATGGTCATTCTCTTTATATTCATCGCCTATGTCATTCAAAACTAGCATCATTCCAATTAGGTCCATGAGTTTGGTGGAAATAATAAGGCGCTAAATGAAATTTCGTATTTAAATAATGATTTCGTACTAATATTAATCTTTATGGAGCAAAAAAGTACTTATATGAGAGAAAAAAACAAAGACAAGAAATAAATGATGAAGCTTGTGCAATTTATCAAGTACTTTTTTATCGATGTTATTGCATGCCCTTGCAGAACTATATGCGAGAACAAGCGTCTCAAACGAATTTTAAAAGAAAATGCTAAAAGGCATTGTACTAGGACTAGACATGGGAAACAATGACCTGTAAATGGGACCAACGTTGAAATTTTTTCAAACTATTTTTGTATGCTCTAAAATTTGACATGGATAAACTTTTCGCATGCCTTGAAGATATGGGAGGGTTTCCAGACTCAAATATGACTCACACACCCACTCTATATATCCGATCTCATCTCCATTTTGTTTGAAATGTCTCAGATTAATGTCATCGTCATCTATACACATTCTACAATAATTTTGTACTCTCTCTCTCTCTCTCTTCTATACACATCTCTACAACAATTTCTGTACTCTCTATATATATATATATATATATATATATATATAGATATATATATATATATATATATATATGGTATATATATATGATTTTTGTAAAAATTATTATGCTATGCAATGTATATCTAATAACATCATTCAAATTGGACACATCGAGAGAGTTGTGGAACAACCCTAGCAGACATATAACTATGAATCATCCACATAGTTTAGTAGCTATGTATCTATTTTTAGAATATTGTTTAGGGCATAAGCCTATATTTTTTATCCTAATTAGGTCATGCATGAGAAACTTGGAGTGCCAATACTTATAATCATAAACATATGCTAGTCATTAGGTTCCTTGGCATCCAAATTCCAAATCTAAATTAATTCCCCAACATTGAAAGTTACTATGACATGTTGATGGATGTGTGAACATCCAAAATTAGCATCCAAATTTGAGAAGCTAATTTTGATAGTTTGTAAATTCCTTTTCAATAAGCATTTAATGGGACATACAATCAAATGTAAACAAGGGCACAATTATAGAACACAAAACAATCTTAATAATATCTTAATAAATAAAATTGGCTACTTTTTAGCATTCTATGTTAGAGAAGACTAACATGGACATTAATTTGGACCCTAACTTGCCTTCATGTTGTAATGGGTTGGTGCCTAAGGTTGAAAGGTAGTTGGCCTTATTACAATGTTATATGCTTGGTGATTTGACATGACTTGGTTTTCAAAATTCTCTTTTAATAATGGTCTTAGTGTTGGTATCATGTTTATGTAGAAAACAAATGTAGATCTAACCTAAGAGGGTGTGCTTAGATATTTGATTATTGCGTTTTCTAAGCATCTCGTCTCACACTTTTTTTTATAATATTTTTTATAATATCAAATTTTTCTTTGTCTATTACTAATGATGATCCTATAACTGTCAGGGAGGTAGTGGATTTAGAGGATGGAAAGCTCTAGAAAAATTCCATGGATGAAGAAATGACAGCCTTGGATCAGAATGAGGCTTGGGATCTAGTGGAGTTGCCAACTGGAAGAAATCCCATTGGAAACAAATGGGCATTTAAAAAGAAGTTGAATGCAAAAGGAAAAGTGGAGAAATACAAATCTCATTTAGTAGCAAAGGATTATTCCCAAGTTGAGGGAATTGATTTTGGTGAGATTTTTTCTCATGTTGCCAAGTTAACTTCTATAAAAATTTTGTTATCTACTTTTTCTTCATTTGATTTTCAATTAGAACAGGTGGATGTGAATACAACATTCCTACATGGGGATATGGAAGAAGAAATCTATATGAAGCATCCAAAAGGCTTTGCTATGAAGGGAAAGAAGGAGCTGTTATGCATGGTTTAAAACAATCACCAAGGATGTGATATAAAAAATTTGATACTTCTATGCTGGTGTAACATCCATGTTTCCCCCAGCTTGTAGTTAATCAGAAAATAGGATTACCATGCTAAGTCATGTGGACGATGTAAATGTATCATTGTTAAATTTTCCATAACTAACTGATGGGGGGTGAAGGCTTGAAGTACGAGCCATGATATCTCTAGAGGAAGGAAAACATTTAATAAAGAAAGGAACAGTGGTTGAATCATCAACCACCCCCATGAATGGAAGCATGGTCTAGTTGCAGAATGTCAGCCCAAAGTATCACAGAGACCTGTAGACCCGAGCTTCCTTATGACAGAAGGAACGAGACAGGTCAGAAACCTTCCAAAGAAGGGAAGGTAAGATACATACAGAAACACAACAAGAGGAGAGAAACCAGATGAGAGTGCAAGCTCAAAAAGGGGATGTGGGAACCAAAAATAAGTGTAGAGAACATGACCTAAAGGACCGAATGTGAGCTTGATGATGGTAAAGCATCTGATAAACCTCGCAGGGTCGTTGTGACAGAGAGAGTTTTCTCTGAGAGATGGCGTAAATTCCCTAGTGATATCATGGCTTGGCACGGGGGTGGACAGAGTGCTAAGAATGAATGCCTTGGAGACTATGGTTGGGTGGAAAGGAACACACCCACAGTCGGTTAGTTGGATGCAACTTGTAATAGATAAGTATTCTCATACCCTGTGAAATTGCGTTGTAATTGTGTAATAAAATTAGATATACTGTGAATGACCCAGGGATGGATATGTTTGCTAATGATTTATACTGTATCCCTTTTTGTGTCTTATTGATGGTGTAATTAGGAAAGTAAGAAATTAAATGAATTGGACATGTTTTGTATTCGTAAATGCTTGTGCCCTGTCGTGGCTTAAACTAGATCCACGAACTGTGAGTTCGTCGATCTTAGGCACAGTTTCACGTACTCATGTCGATACTCCTAGTTGTTCAAAGTCCCTTGGATGAGGGAGTCTGTTAAATCTTAGGAGAGATAGTGCATGTATGCACAAGCTCTCTACGAGGTAGGCAGAGACTGAGAACCACTTAAGTTCTAGAGTTGAGGAATGAGTGTAAGGGGTGCGTGGAAGGATTATTCCAAGCGTTAAGTTCAAGAGAAAGAGCACAAAGCTCTTAAGCCTTTCAGAGATAAAAAATATCAGGAATAACAACGAGCTTGAAGTATCGAAAAAGGGGGGGGTCCCTTGTTTGGAATACGAACAGACGAAATCTATTCAGAAGAAGCTACGGTTTGTTGTGACCGTTGGGTACAGGAAAGAGAGTGGGAATTAACCCTGGAGTCATTTGAACTTCGTGAGTTCATCGTAAGGGATTTAAAATCCCCTAAATTCCGAAGTCCCAAAGTTAACCCTGATCCTTAGATCTAAGGATGCCCAAAAACCGTCCTAACCACTAGATCTAGGAGGCATATGATAGTCAAGTTACCAGAACTACCCCTGACATAGGAACCTGATAGCGGACGACAGTCGTTGATTTGAAAGTGGATGCCTGGCGCCAGATCTAGAACGTTGGGTACAGATAACTCCAGAGGAAAGAAGAGGGTAAAAGCGCCAAAGTCCCGAAGGATATCTTGATCGTTGATCGAGGAGGAGGTCAAAGGACCGTTGATATGGTCTTGGTTGAAAAGTGTCGAAGTCCCGAAGAAGACCAGGGTCGTTGATTTGGAGAGGAAAGTTGTCAGAATATACGACACTCTGGAAGGATTCACTCTGGATATTTGTGTTTTTGGAGAGTGGATATAGACCGTTGATTGGAGTAGATGTGTGGCATCTGATATACAACTCCGGGTACGGATCACTCTGGGAGAAAAGGGTGAATGAAGGAGCAAGAACTCCCGAAGGTCGGAGAGCCAGAGTTCATCCTAACCGTCCATTTGTTGAGGATAGTTGTCAACAATTATTCCACTCTGAAATATAGCTACTGACGGAGGAAGCGAAAGTTGAGATTTGAAACTCTCGAAACCCGAATCGTGAAATAAATCACAGTCGTTGATTTAGAAAGGTTATATATGATCCATAGATTCAGAAAGGATAGATCTGAGCCGTCAATTCAGAAGCACCGTCAAGGTCGTGAGATTGATGGTCTTGTCACATTGCGTGGACCGAAGGTGCGCAAACTTTAAAAAGTTGAGGGTGGGCCGAAATCCAGACCACGGTTTTAGAGAAAGAATACGTGGAAGCTCAAGCTGAATTGTGGGGCGAAAATTAGTTGGTTTCAAACCACCCTTGGTCGCACCCAAAATTGAGTGGATTACATGAGTTCATCGTCCAAGGTCATGACAAGGAAGGGATTATTAGAAAAGGGGCTAGCACACAAACTCGGAGATTTCGCAAGCAACAAAGGGGAAGGTCGCAAGTACCATTAGACTTGCACCCGGAAGTCGAAAGAGTCTGTGTTTAATTGTAGAATGAGACCATCAAGGTCTCAGAGATTCGTTTGGCTCTAGAATCGAAGATCCTTGACCGAGAGGTCGCCTTGGTTCCTCGACTTTCCAAATTAGAAACCATGGATGGAGAATCTGTCCTTTAAGAAAAGCGAAAAAAAATTATGCCCCGTCGTGGGTGTGGTACAAATTGGTATCAGAGCATGGGTACAACACTTGGCCTACATGGGTTCATGCACGAGTCACAAAAAGAGGTATTATTATCTGCATTTACTCCTTGAGGAGAAGGACTTCATATTGAACCTGTGATTTTGGGAATTCTTGTAGAATAATTTCTTTAGCCCTTTGTCAAAGTGATAACTACTCTTATCAGAGTAGGGATATGCTAATTAAAATTTATAATAATACTTGAATGTGGATAGCTGAAGGTGGCAGGGTTCTTTCAAGAGCAGCTGAAGCCCGAAGGACGAATGTCCTGGTGTTCGTAACACTGCTTCTAAGCATGGGCAGTTGGAACCTCAAGCACTGATGATGGTTGATTATATAATGGTTAATACCTTTGTGGGATTAAAGGAATATGATAGGATCTGGTAGGATCCTTGGCAGTTATAGTTATTGCTTTACATTAAACTCGGAGTATATAACTCCTCATAACCAGAGAAAGGTGGTATGGGTAAAACCCTATGGACGCTGAGGCAAGGAGTCTTTCCTGCTAGACGTTGTCATGTAAAAAGGAAAGTGACCCTGGTTGGTTATTTCCATGAGAGAAGGAAACATCAATACGAAATATGACTTTGAGATTAGTCCTGTAAGTGATTGAAATCCCAAACTAAAGGACACTAATGATGGAATTAAAATATCAAGTGAATGCATTAGATAAAAAGGTGCAATAGATGCACCTACATATACATGAATGTGTATACATGATCATAAGGATGCTCGAAAGATCCTTGGGAAAAGAATATACATGCTTGATATGTCCATGTGTGTGAATGACATGGAAAAGGCGTAAGCAATAAGCTAGCATGATGAATACTTAGTTGTGTTTAATTATGCTTGAGTGAATGGGTTTAATGCATTGTGAAGCTTCTTAATATGAAGCCTGATATCAATACCAGTTAGGTATGAATGATATTAAACGTGCAAGCGATGCACATGTATGAGGAAAAATTGGAAATGGAAATGAACCATTGTGATGGTTAGCCTTCCAAAGGAATCCCATTAAAAATGAAGTTTGTAGTGAAGAAGGGGATGAAGAGGGATATGTAAGGAGAGATGGGGAAAGACAGGACCAA
This sequence comes from Picea sitchensis, assembly GCA_010110895.2. Lineage (NCBI taxonomy): Eukaryota > Viridiplantae > Streptophyta > Pinopsida > Pinales > Pinaceae > Picea > Picea sitchensis. Next base: position 6,765 of record SNQJ01S0201064.1, on the reverse strand, counting down.
AAACTAGAACTCGAAGAGGGAAACCTACTTGAAGTTAAGTGGATGAAAGAGTTAATGTGCATGTTCACTCTAAGAGAAGGTGTCTCTTAGCCATGTCCATCTGAAATTTTGTATTTTCAGTGAGTAATAATGAAAAAAAATTGTGTATAGCTCACCCCTTTGTAATTTTTTCTCGAGCATAATAAAAATCCCATTTAAATGTTGATATTTGTGAGTTACTACACTTTGTTATTTGGGTATTTTGGTTATGAGTTATAGTGATCTATGCATACTCTGTTGAAGTATGTTTTTATCCCATCCACATAATTTATTGTCTCTTGGGAATTTTTCCTTTTCCCACTGGTTGTACTCAACATTCTTTTGCTTGGTAGAAGTTTTGGTTACTACTTGGGTTATTTTACAAACCCTTGGGCGTGTTATTCTCTACTTGAGAATTTTATCCCTTTCCTGGGAAACTTCAAAGACCCCCAAGAATTTTTTTCACTTCTTGGTAGATTTCAGAGAGCCATGGGCATTTTGTTTATGACTTGAGCAAATTTAGAGATCCCTAGGCATTTATTTTACTGCCTCGACAATTTTTCTTGCCCAAAAGTCACCCACAATATTTGGTAAATGATTTGTGTGCTTGGGGGAGCTCCTTTCACTCCCATTTCATCCCCCAAAGTAGTGGGGTGCTTCTTTATATCTGCATAGGCACCAAATCCATTTTTGAACTCCCATCAATTCATTTTTTAAAATGTAGACCACAAGCCCGTTTTTGCACACAACCACAGTGTGATTTATTTTTTATATTGTTTGGAAGTATTCCCATCAATTCTTTGTAGTTTGAAACATTAGCCAACTTACCCACAAATGGAAATTTCGTCTTTCATTGGTTTCATGGTTGTCTTGGTATGATCAACAACCTATGAGTGTAGTGTATTGACAATTTTCTAGCAAAGTATTTATGTTTCTGTCTCAGAATTGAAGTGTAGAGTGGAATATTTTGTTGTTTCTATAGAAGTTTTTTTTAGGGTTATTTAAAAGGCTATGGAAGCTAATTTCTACAAAAAATGTTGCTACAAAATCTATATGCTACAATTGTTGTTAAAGAGGCAATGAATTCAAATTACACAAACAAAAATTAAAGAAGCATCCGTGTTGATGAGACAGACGGGCCATAGGTCTACCATTTATTGGATCAATACATGAGTTATAATGATAGATCTAATAATAGTTAGGGATACTTCCCTTGGGATAGAAAAATACCAATCTAAAAGTGAGAGAATTGTTGTTTCCCCCTTGATATTCTTCCTTCCAATATCGGTACCTCAAATAGGTGATCCCAAGAGAAAATAAATAGGCTACAAGCCAATGGAAATTTCCAAAATGTAGCTGAAGAAGTGAAACCATAATTCTAATTTAGATTATTGTCAGATGAATGATGAGGTGATGAATATATACAACAATGGGTTGAGAGACATTCCCTTACCAAGTAGTGATAATAAAATTTGGATAGAGTGTCAACTAGATTACCTAGATAAGATTAGAGTTTGACACTACAATCTACAATAATAAAAACTAACAAGGGAAGCAACAAATGAGTAGGTTAAGGCATAGAAGGGAGTGTTTCTAGTGTGTAAAGGTAAGAAGCCATAGTCAAGTAAGGCTACAAAAGGAATAGGTAATTTGATAACAATAGAATAGGTTAACATAAGAGCCCAACCCATCTGATCAAATGAGATGGTGGCTACCAAACATTTCAAGGTAGGATAGTGTTGGGTGTGAAAACATCAATTTTTTTACTAAACTCCCATAAGTATTGGGACTCAAACAACATAATAAGTTTTTTGATGATCAAGTTGACCCGTGAAACAAATCATTATAGGAATGCTTGGTAAAAGTTGACATTCTCAAGTGACCCCTAGCTATAAATAAGTAGATTCATAAGGAAGACATGTTAGACACATTTTCTAAATATGATATTGTGATAAGCACTATGATATCTCTAAGCTTGACTTCGCAGACATAGATTGTAATGTTATTTAAGATAAATACTCTACCTTTCCACAATATGTTTTCTTTTCAATCCTTGGGTTGTTTCCCATTATAAAAAATGTGTTATAATGTGTGATTTTGATGATTGATAGTTGGTAAATAATGTATTAGTCATAAGATATGGGTATGGTTGTTCTATGGTTCAAGGTTAATGCTATTTGTTTTAGTGTGTTTATTTACTAAGTTATCAATTATCTCTATTTTTAGATATTTTCATTAGCTATAAGATTGAATGGTTTAAACTAATTGTTGATAGAATATATTTATTTTTTACAGCATGTGTTAGTTAGCAGTGATGTTATCTAGTAGGATGCTACTTAAATAGGAAATGTTTTCTTTATATTTTGTGTCTTTTAGGTGGGAGTCAATTTTAGATTCAATACCTTTCCAAATTTATTCATGTTGCACACAATCCCACCAAATTGTAGAATGTATATTCAACTTAATTCTTGCAAAAAAAAAAAAACGTTGGGGTTCTTATATCCTTTTAGGATCAAAATACCTTTCTAATTTTCTTAGTGAATCAACCATTTCCCATACTTTTCAATTTTCACTATAATATGAAATTTCCATCTCTATAGGTTTCCGTACTCTTCAATAACCTCATAGTTTTGTTTACAACATCACCTTCTTCAACTTCCTGTTCTTCTAGTTCCAAGCCACCCTCTTTAGTTTCTCTAATTTTTTGTCTGCTGTCCCACTCCTGTAATCTTTTTCTTAACACTTGCAACCCCTTCAACTTCATCTTCTTCTAGTTCTAAGCCATTCTCTTTAGTTTCTCTAATTTGTTGTCTACTCTCCAACTCCTATAATCTCTCTTAACACTTGAAATTATTTGTTCATTATTGTTCTACCACCTCTTCTTCCCATATGTTCTCTCATGTAACATTTATTCTCTTTTCTAAGCATTGCCTCTCACTTTATTTTTAATCTCATAAATCTCAACCTTAACTAATTAATACTAAATAATGTTGTTAAAGTGTGGTGTCCCAAATCTCACCTTTATCATGTAATACCCTATAATTAGTGGTCATAATAGAAAACATGCCTATAGACATTCACATGAAAATTAAATCATAAATATCACTACAAAACTATATATTAATTAATGATTTGGAAAATGTCTACTCATATATTAATGTGAAAGTACTACATTAATTACAAATTACAAATTGTGAACTTTGAACTCTCTACTTGTCACTTCAACTCACTCTTTATACTTTCTAGATTTAGTGATAGTGAACTAAATCCTACTTTTGTAATGTCTAGATCTTCTTATTTATTTTTTCCTCATCTTCCTCCTCCATTAATCTTCCTCCTCCATTATTAATCTTATTTTTAACTACATTCTTGTTAATTTTTCACTTTAACACAACCCATTACCTTCCTCCAACACATCACATATCTTTAACACAACCCATTACCTTCCTCCAACACATCACATATCTTTATCACATCACATATCTTTATCGTGATTTTCTCTTTATCATGCTCATCTTACATGGACTAATCATTAAACTATTTTATGTGCACTTTTTGTTATTCCCTATATTCATCACATTCATCTCTGACATAATCTTCTGTACTGTCCATCTCATTATGCTCTCTTCTTTTTACCAAAACCATGCACTAGAACATTCTCTTTGTTTTTGTTAAGCTTTCCTTATCGCATACTATTTTCACTTAGGTTTTTCGTAAATGCTCTTGAGTTATAAATGAACAATCTAACCAAAACAACCCTACCTATTGACCCAATACTAGTATAGTAGAGACATTAGAGATTTACCTTTAGTATTAACACCCTTTCTCACCGCCATCTAAACCAATCCTCCTTCCTTTTCTTATGTATATGGGGAGATTGGGAGTAGTAAATTGTTGTAGGAAAGACTTTTCTTTTGTTAGGAAAGTATAACTAACCACCGAATTGACTCACTAATATAGACATTTAAATTTTAGTGATACGCAACGATAGGGATTGCATTTTTGCCATGTCTCATCAAGCCACCGACATTCCAGGTGCTATGGTTTTCTTCGATCAAGCCACCGACATTCCAGGTGCTATGGTTTTCTTCGATCAAGCCACCGACATTCTAGGTGCTATGGTTTTCTTCGATCACAATGCAAGAAAACTGTTCCCATTGATTTTGATTTTGACTTTGGAGTAATCAAAGTGTGGGAGTAGGCTTAACTCTTAAGCAATCTTTTCTTTCAAGTTATTTTTCTTGGAAATTTTCTGGTTGTGTTATTTTAAATTTTTGGCCAATTCAAAATTATGATCGGTTTTTTGAGTATTTAGATTTTCTGAGCATCTGGATTGGTTTAAAATGGAGTAAAGTTTAAAATGGGACAAAACCCTGAAGTAAGATTGTGAAATGCATATAACTTTAATCATGAAAACTCAAACTATCCCTG
>SNQJ01S0201063.1:0-15222 GCA_010110895.2 Picea sitchensis | reverse complement strand
TTAAATTGCATACCTGTGATTCTTGCAATGTTATCACGTATTTTGTTGTGCATATGAATTATTGTTATTTCCATTAAATCTGAAATGCTAGCAGTAATTCCATGTTTAACTGTAATTAAGCGTTTTAAGTTCATTAGAATGCATAATGTGTTACAGAAGTGTTTTTCCGCGTAGTAGCGTTGGCCCGACCGTGGGGTTGATGGTCGGGGGCATTACACAAGGTATGCGGCATCATGCAAGGGAAGGATTCGATGGCCTTATTTAGTTGTAAATAGTATGTGTGGAACACCGCGTTCGACTGTCATTGTTTTACCATGTCGCTCAAATACTAGAGCATAGTGAACTTCGTGGCTAGTGGGTCGGATGGCTCGATTTCAAGGAAGGTTGATCCTTCCGGCATATTCCAAGAAATAAAAGCGACGAGGATCAACAACCAACTAAAATGAAACTCGTAACCCTGGTCTTGTGCTTCGCAAGAGTCTTGTTCTAACTGGTTGATGAGATAGCTCGCCTAGTTCATTTGCATCCCATCCATTCATTTTCCTCTGAGGTCGACGACAAACCCAATGACTTGCATGGGTTTGTTCTTCCAGACTAGTTTACCAGCAAGCAACTAGTAATATAGGCGCACTGCACCATTCTAGATGGAGGCTACCTTGTATCCTCGCTTCCTCTTCTCCACATCGTCATAGGTGTCTTTTATGTGCTGCGCCAGGGCGCGATCTGCAGCCTTCCCTGGGTAAAATTCTTGAGGGTCTGGTCCTTGCATGCTTAATCCGGTGATCTGATGGATCAACACCGGATCTATGGTGATGCGTCTGTCTAACCGCAGTTAACCTCCATGGTAGCAATACAAGAGGAGTTTAACCCACGCGTTAACCTCTTGATGTCTTCCAAAGTGTGGTATCTTCATCACATTAAGAATGGTGAACCTTGTGATGTCCATGGTCCACGGTTGGGGGATTATCTTTGACTTCTTCCCCGTTGTTTTGGTCAAGTACTTGTGTGGGAAGAGCATCCCATAATTCTTGCGATATCCCAAGTTAAAATCACTGATTTTCAGCATTAGAATCTGTCCCAATTGTGATCCAACTGCGAGTATCCCCTTCGGGAGGTACACAATGATCAATGTATAGTCAAAGTCCCCCGGGACATTGTCACAACTAACCGCACCAGCCAGAGGCAGGATGTATTCGGGTATGATTGATGGGATGAGCTTCGCGTTCTCCAAGTCATCGCGATGCTTGCTCCGCTTCTCTGTCGCAGTTCGGGATGGTCCAGATCGACGTCCAGTCGATGGGGATACTTGCACTCCTCTCATTGATGAAGCTTGTGCTCCTACGGACTTGACCTTCTCAGCCATGAGATCTATGAGGATCTGTTCGACGGATTTCTCTACTGCGCTAAAGTCAACTGACACACATGCTCGAGATCAGATATCTCAGGTCGGTGAACAAAAACTTAATGTAACAGAACGGGTGGTGAGGTCTCAATAGGCACAATGCGGCAACAATGAATTCTTTGCGGGCTCGGATACTCACAATTCGCAAAAGTGTTCTCGGTGAAACATTCGACGGGATAAATAGACAACGTCATAACGGATTCCTCCAACGGACAAGAATGCCTCCATCAATGTGATTCCATCCGTTATGGCGCGGTCTCAACGGTCCAATGGCGATCTTTCCGGCCATAACTGTGTTTCTAGTTGTTCTGGAGCGTCGTTCTAACGGTCGGGACACCTCCAACGGTCATATTGCTTCGTCATGGCGAAGTGCAAATCTGTGTTGCTTTGCTATTGCGACAAGGTTCCAATGTTGTAATCCTTCTTTCTCCGAAGTCTTCTCTGAAACTTCCTGCAATTTCTCTAACTCTTCTTTCTTCTTGCTAAGCTTCCTTGCCTTCTTTCCTGTGATTTGAGTCACTGGGTTCCTCTTTCCATTGTTGTTGTTATCTCCTCTTGGCATAGTAACTTCGCACTGATGAGGGTCTTTCACAAGGTTCGAGGCTAATACTTCTTCTCTTTCTAGAGTAGGTGCTCTACTCTCCCTTATGAACAGGTGTTTCAAGTCTTCATGTGTTATTTCAACTTCGACAACCAAGTCTCTGGCCCTTAGTAGCTTCGACTTGTCCTCTTGTTCTTCTAGTAAGTGTGTTATTCTCCTAGCCATGAAATCCCTTAATTCTTGTTTTTTATGTTCTAGAGCTTCTTCTTCTTCTTTCCTTCGGATCTAATCTTTCTCAATCCAGGTTTTTCCTAGCAAAAGTGCAAAGAGGGCGTAGTTCTCAACAAACTTAATGACCTCAAATTCTTCCTCTGTCGAAGTTCCATGAGCACTCATAGGTACTTGCGTAAGTCTTCCACATAGGTTTATCATCTTCCCTTTAAATAATCCTATTCCTCCCAATGAAGGAACCATAGCAGGCTTTCCCAAAATTTCCCAAGTTCTTTCTGTTATAATATTCACCTGTGTTTCCTCATCTAGAACACAGTGTATGTCAAAGTCTCCTATTCTTCTTTCTATGTACTTCTTCTCTTTTAAGATCTCTAATAAACTAATGTCTCTGTGATCATTCAGGGTTTCTTTCATCTGCAATAATATAGTCTCTGATTCTCTCTGGTGTTCTAGCATGTTCTTAGATATTTGACCTTCCTTGTGGTTTTCTTGTCTCATATTCATCTTTTTAACTTTAGAAATCATTGGCGGTCCAAAACTTCATGATCCATAGCTTTACAACAAAGACAAATAGGACTTCTACCAGGGCATTCCTTAGCATGATGTCTCGGTCTTCTACAACTATAACAAAGAGTTAATCCTCTCTTTCTCTTAAATGATCCCCAACCTTTCATGTACTGCGCATTGGGATCACAGTGATGAACCTACAAAAAGTTCTTTCTAGGATCCTGCATCCATTTGTTAGTCCAAAATTCCTTTCTATGCATAGGAATAACATATCTTTCAGATCTATTCATTTCACATCTTCTTTCTTCTAGTTGTGCCCTAGTTTTCAAACTAGGACAAAATCTATCAAATATACCTAGATCCATTCTTTCGAAACAAAAATTTTCACTTATCTTACCTTTATCAGTGCACAAAGATTTAAGATCTTACCTCTTTTCTTCAGATCAAACTTATTTTCTTATCACAAAGCTTCACAAGTCAAGTAGACTACTGCGCACTAGAGAAACAGATCTATGCACAGAGATTTCTTTTCTTCAGTTCCCAACAATCACAGTTTCAGGTCCTGAGAATAGAACCATTTGTTGGCACAAGGGTAGACCCAGGGTTCAACGCTTCAACAATGCACCAACAAAACCCTAACTACCGACCCTTTCGACAACACTTGCGAAGCAGATGAAGTCTCACCTGAGGTAGAGGCAGGGGGGGTTGTAGGACTCAAGTGTCTACAACCTATCTGGGACATAGATATGTGATCAAAGTACTTAACAGAGAATTTAGTAGTTAACATTCATTAGTATTTAACCCTTATTCACATAACAGGTAAAACCCTAATTACAGAGTAGCGCAGTAGTCAACAATATCTAACATATCCAAGCACTTAACACATAGAAATAGATCATATCTAGCATTCATTCACATCACTAAGCACTAAGCTATTATATCAGATGCATCTAACATACATAAACATTACAACACTAAGCATAAATCACATCAATCACACAAAGAAACCATAACATAGGATATACGTGGTTCAACCCCAGCGTGGGGCTACGTTCACCAAATCTTCTTCTTATTTATTTTCATCTGTCAATATTCTTACATGCACGGAGCCACAAACCAACTCTGCATAGGATAGGATATCTATGTGCACCTCACCAGATCCTCCTTCCCCGAGATAGGTTCAAGCACCGAGCCTTCTTACAATCACTTGCACTTAGCTCTACAAGTTCTAAACACACAGTAGGCACGGAGCTAACTCAATCACGTAGATTCAACTACTTACATCACTTGCACTTAGCACAACACAACACTTATCTTACAACTAACTCTTTCTTACATCGTCTAGATTCACCCATACCCGTTACATAAACCCTAAACCCAAAAATCCCGCAAAAGGGGGCAAGATCCCGTGATCTCTGCTTCACCTTGCGCTCCGTCTTCGACCAGCCTATCGAAGTCCCAAAATTGGTCAAACATGACCAACATATCTTTGACATATCCTTTTCTTGATTTGGTTTCTTCCTTGAGCCAAATTTCTTCTTATTCCTGAAATTCTTGAACTTTGTTGTGAAGGCTTGATCATTGTATTTATTTTGATATTTTTCTTTTGCGTTAATCCTTGATTCTTCTTGTGCACAACAAGTCCAAAGTTCTTCAAATGTGGGTTACTCCTTTCTTGTGTTCATGCTTGCGGCAAATGAATCCCATGTATTGGGAAGGCCATTAAGTACTATATTTACCGGTTCCTTTTCTGAAATGATTTATTCAATAGCTTGTAGTATATCTCTTAGCTTAGAGATTCTTACAAAGTATCATGTTATGTTATCATCATCATTCATTCATATCACAGAGCTCATTCTTCAGACTCATTACTTTTCCAATTTTTCTGACTAAGAAGAGGTTAGTTAGGGCATCATACGTCTTCTTATATGAATCAAGATGAGAGATGTAGGGTATCAAGTGGTCTTTTATAGAGTCCACTATGATATTCATATCGTTGATGTCATTGTCCTTGAACTTCTCCATAACTACAACGTTATGAGGTTCCTTCTCTTTTCCTGCTTCAAACTGTGGTTCCATGATCTTTCCTTTCACGAGATCCAACACTTTATTCTTGGCAAAGATGAGATAAATCTTTGTATTCCATGCTCTGAAGTTAGAAGCCCCTTCTAATTTGTTTTCTGTCTTCATAGAGTAAGTCATTACTGCTTTGAATTGGTCAACCTTTGACTTTGACTTTGACCAAAAAATAAACCTTGACGTCTTGGCTTGTTGAGAGTGCCATGAGGTGCGTTAGGCTAGGGCGCACTCGGCTATCCATAAATTAGGTCAATCTCTTCACTTAAGGTGCCTTAACAAGAGGGTTAGGGTTTTGTTGTCGTAACAAAACTTTGAATCCAACTGCAACTATAACTGAGAAAATCCTCCTAATCTATCTTCCAGCGGTTAAACTGTTCGAAGATAGTGTGGGCCCATAAACTATTATAAAAGTAAGTGTGCTCGTTTCACCATAGACAATATAGAAATATTGTCACCCAACCATAGGCCGAAGCCACCCCCAAGCACCTTAACCTTGACAAAGAGAATAATTATGGAAGCAAACCCTAGACCCAATATCCAACCAAGGTAGCGTACCTCTCTCCAGAGCTAGTGTACCAACCAGAAAATCCAAACCATAAACAAGAGAAAGTCCAAGCCAAAACCAAATTTTTTTCCAGTTGCAACAGCTGTAACTGCAACGCCTCTCCAAACTTGTGCACAATTGGTCTTATGCAATTGTGAGAGAGAGAGTGTCAAATGAGCTCTAGCACCCTCTTATTTATAGTCTCCAAGTGACCTAACTGGGTTGACTTCTACTCCTGGAGGCTAATAACTTAATATTACATTTTCTCTTAAGCCGACTTGTCTTCTAGGGTTCGTATCCAACCGTTTAGGATTTCTCTAACTTCCCATAATATTCTAGTCTTGTCAAAGGTTACACATGGAGGTTAATACCTCCCACAGCTACCATAATATCAACAGTTGCATCCTTGACCGAGACACTACTTCTAAGACTGTGAATAAAACATTGCAGACCGCAACATGGACAAAACAAGAAGAGATAAGTTGGAAGATTTACAAGCCAACAATGTGAAGCTTCGAGAAGAGAATGAGATCTTAAAGGCACATGTTAAGATTTTTAACCAAAGGATGATAGAGATGGAGAAGCACATGAAGACCTCTGCCCAATTTTTTCCATTTCTCAAGAAGAATTTTGAAGAAGGCCAAGACTCCCTCACTTATATCAAAATAGACTGGGACAAGCACATAGCACAACTTGCACACCTTGGGAAGAAGGTCATCCAATTGGATAGTTGGAAGGAGGATAGGATCATACAGATGATGACACATCTACAACAACTATTGGAAGAAACTGAGAAGGCATTGGAAAGTTTTCAAGAAAATGTCCAAGAGCACAAAGGAGTAAGGAAAACTTCCATTGCCACCACAAATGCTAGCACCATGATTGAGACCAGTTTGGTAAGTTGACCTTCCACAAACACCTCTCAAGAGAAATTTGGTGAATTCGATAAGCATACCAAAGGTATTGGCTCTAAAATTCTAAATCAAATGGGCTATGATGGACAAGGGTTAGGAAAGAGGAGACAAGGCATCAGGACCCCCATCGTAGTCACACCCCGGGCTAAGCATGCAGGCCTAGGCTTTGATGGCAGAAGTAAAAAATCCATCAATATGAAGAAAACGATTTTCATGAAGGAAACCAACATGCCAGAGTTAGCTTGCTCATCAGGAGAAGGAGAAACAATAGTGAGTGAAGGTGTCCTCACCACCACCTCAACCTTGTTATATTTTCTTAAGTTTTCATAGAAATAGATTTACTAGAGTATTTATATCTTCTTTTGAATTCAATAACCATATACTAAAAATATAAGCAGGATAAACAAGCACATGAAGATACAAATATTTATCCTGGGAAAACCCCAAACCTGTGGAAAAACCCAACCAACTTTGTTAGAGATAATCTTTATGATAATACAATACAACCATGAACAAGCTCTATTCACAAGAGCAAAATTGATAATGAATAAACCCTAATAAAAGAACTTATCTCTTCTCCTTGTCAAACCCTAGTGAGGGTAGCTGAGCTACCACACAATACTAGCGCAACTCTTCTAGAGATAACACATAAGAGAAATCAAGACTCACCAAGAAACCCCAATTGTTGCAGTAGCTGTGTCTTCTTCCTGCCTTAGAGTTGCGCCTTCTTCTTGAGTGAGATAGTTGTGTGAGTGAGTGATCAAATGAGCAAGGCGTCACTTTGTTTATAGTCTTCAAGTCACTTAGTTGGAGCCGACTTCTCTTCGTGGATTTCTATTTTCACTTTATTCTTTTCCTATGGGCCGAATTCTCTTCTTGTAAATTCTATTTCCACTTTATTCTTTTCTCGTGGGTCGAATTTTCTTCCAAGGTGTTCTTCAATTGTTCAATGGTCTTCCTTTGACTTCTTGGAATATTCTTCTTCTCTAAGAAAATTTGTCTAGGAGGGAATACCTCCCACTGCTACGAAAACATCAACACTCCATCTTAGGTAGGGAGGTATTCTTCTAAGATGTTCTCTTCTAGTAGTCCCCATCACACCCATCCATTTCACATGGCATTGGAAATACTACCACCATAGTCAGAATACTACGTTGCAAGTATCTATGTTGTTTCTCCTCTCCTAGTAGTCCCTGTTGATGTTACGATAGCTGCAGGAGGTATTAACCTCTACGTGTAACCTTTGTCAAGACTATAATATTCTAGGAAGTAAGAGAAACCCTAAATAGTTGGTTAATAACCCTAGAAGACAAGTCGACTCAAGAAAATAACTTCTATTAAATTATTAGCCTCCAAAAGTAGAAGTCGACCTAGTTAGTTGACTTAGAGCACTATAAATAGAGGGCACTAGAGCTCATTTAGACTCACTCACTCTCACGACTTCATAAGGACTAGTGGTGCGCATGACTGGAGGAGAGCTACAACTTATAGCTCTCCTCCAGTCATCCCATACTCGTTACATAAGCCCTAAACCCAAAAATCCCACAAAAGGGGGTGAGATCCCGTGATCTCCGCTTCACCTTGCGCTTCGTCTTTGACCAGCCTGTCGAAGTCCCAAAATTGGTCAAACATGACCAACGTTTCCTCAAAACTTGGTCAAGGGCCAACATATCTTTGACATATCCTTTGCTTGATTTGGTTTCTTTCTTGAGCCAAATTTCTTCTTATTCCTGAAATTCTTGAACTTTGTTGTGAAGGCTTGATCATTGTATTTATTTTGGGATTTCTCTTTTGCGTTAATCCTTGATTCTTCTTGTGCACAACAAGTCCAAAGTTATTCAAATGTGGGATACTCCTTTCTTGTGTTCATGCTTGCAACAAATGCATCCCATGTCTTGGGAAGGCCATTAAGTACTATATTTACCAGTTCCTTTTCTGAAATGATTTCTTCAATAGCTTGTAGTATATCTCTTAGCTCAGAGATTCTTACAAAGTATGATGTTATGCTATCATCATCATTCATTCATGTCATGGAGCTCATTCTTCAGACTCGTTACTTTTCCAATGTTTCTGACTGAAAAGAGGTTAGTTAGGGCATCATACGTCTTCTTATATGAGTCAAGATGAGAGATGTAGGGTATTAAGTGGTCTTTTATAGAGTCCATCATAGTCACACCCTGGGCTAAACATCCAGGCCTAGGCTTTGATGGTAGAATTAAAATATCCATCAATATGAAGAAAATGATTTTCATGAAGGAAACCAACATGCCAGAGTTACCTTTCTCATCAGGAGAAGGAGAAATAATAGTGAGTGAAGGTGTCCTCACCACCACCTCAGCCTTGTTATGTTTTCTTAAATTTTCATAGCAATAGATTTACTAGAGTATTTAGATATTCTTTTACATTCAACAACCATATACTAAAAATATAAGCAGGATAAGCAAGCACATGAAGACACAAAGTTTTATCCTGGGAAAACCCCAAACCCATGGAAAAACCCAACCAACTTTGTTAGAGATAATCTTTATGATAATACAATACAACCATGAACAAGCTCTATTCACAAGAGAAAAATTGATAATGAATAAACCCTGATAAAAGATATTAGCTCTTCTCCTTGTCAGATCCTACCGAGGGTAGTTGAGCTACCACACAATACTAGCGTAACTCTTCTAGAGATAACACACAAGAGAAATCACCAAGACTCACCAAGAAACCCCAGTTGTTGCAGTAGCTGCGTCTTCTTCCTGCCTTAGAGTTGTGCCTTCTTCTTGAGTGAGATAGTTGTGTGAGTGAGTGATCAAATGAGTAAGGCGTCACTTTATTTATAGTCTTCAAGTCACTTAGTTGGGGCCGACTTCTCTTCCTGGATTTCTATTTTCACTTTATTCTTTTCCCGTGGGTTGACTTCTTTTCCTGTAAATTCTATTTCCACTTTATTAATTTCTTGTGGGTCGAATTTTCTTCCAAGGTGTTCTTCAATTGTTCAATGGTCTTCCTTTGACCTCTTGGAATCTTCTTCTTCTCTAAGAAAAGTTGTCCAGGAGGGAATACCTCTCGTTGCTACCAAAACATCAACACTCTATCTTAGCTAGGGAGGTATTCTTCTATGATGTTCTCTTCTAGTAGTCCCCATCACACCCATCCATTTCACATGGCATGGGAAATACTACCACCATAGTCAGAATACTATGCTACAAGTATCTATGTTGTTTCTCCTCTCCTAGTAGTCCCTGTTGATGTTACGATAGCTACGGGAGGTATTAGCCTCTACGTGTAACCTTTGCCAAGACTAGAATATTCTAGGAAGTAAGAGAAACCCTAAATAGTTGGTTAATAACCCTAGAAGACAAGTCGACTCAAGAAAATAACTTATATTAAATTATTAGCCTCCAAAAGAAGAATTCGGCCCAGTTAGTGGACTTAGAGCACTATAAATAGAGGCCACTAGAGCACAATTGGACTCACTCACTCTCACGACTTCATAAAGACTAGTGGTGTGCATGATTGGAGGAGAACTACAACTACTACAGTAATGACTTGGTATTTAGTTAAGGTTTGGACTTTCTGCTTAGTACGCTAGCTTTAGAGAGAGGTACGCTACCTTGGTTGGCTATTGGTTTTAGTTATTACTTCCGAAATTATTTTGTCTGTCAAGGTTAAGGTGCTCGAGGGTGGCCTTTGTGCCTATGGTTGGGTGACAATATAGTGATTTTGTCTATGGTGAAACAAACACACGTATTATTTTAAGAGGTTATGGGCCCACATTATCTTCAGACAATCTAAGCACTGGAAGATAGATTGGGAGGATTTTCTCAGTTGCAGTTGCAGTCTGATTTTTGTTGCAACAACGAAACCCTAACCCTCTTGTTGATGCAGCTTAAGTAAAGCATTTGACCTAATTCCTGGATAGCCTAGTGCACCTCCTGGTACTCTCAACAAGCCAAGGCGTCAAGTTTGAGTTTTTTGGTCAAAGTCAAAGGTTGACCGATTCAAATTCAAAGTTTGACCAAGTCAAAGCAATCATGACTTACTCTATGAATTTAGAAAAAAAGATAGAAGGAGCTTCTAACTTCAGAGCATGGAAGACAAGGATTGACCTCATCCTTATTAATTTTTAATGCTTTTCATAGATAATAGCACAAACGGGATCACTGAGAGAAACACAATCACAAGGTACACAACATTTTATCCTGGGAAACCCTCATGGGGGGGAAAACCCAACAAAAACTTCCTTAATATAGATTGCCAATACAATGCCAAGATAAATACCAAAACACTAGAGATAAACCAACATTGATCATGCACCTCTCTCTCCCCCTTCTTGCAACTGCAACTATCTCCAAAAGATGCGCACTAGATGAGTGACTTGAGTGAGTGAATGAATGAGGAAACATCTTCTCTTATTTATACTGGATGGGAGGCGCTAGGGTTGTGTCTCTTCATCAAGCTGGGTCGACTTCTTCAACTAGAGGTTGACTTTACAAACAACACCATATAACTATGGTTTGACCAATCCACAAAAGGGGATTTGGTCTTATACAAAGACCGACATGATCAATCCACAAAAGGGAATTTGATCTATAAGAAAATAACTCAATTATAATTAGAATATTCTTCGCAGTTGCAATATTTCAACACTCCCCCTTAACAAGAAGGGTATTCTACTGACATAACCCAACACAACAACATCAAGATAAGGAGAAGGAAACACCATCATCAACATCTGGAACATTGACTGGCACATCTATAAATCACCAGAAGTTTTTCTCATCATCAATAACATTATCTTTCACAGCATGGAGATAGAGTAACATCAACATCAATTAGTATAACACTAATACAACATCATCAATCAGTACAAGAATTATACATCATCAACAACAACACGAGGCTGATACAACATCATGAGGCTAATACAACATCATCATCAACAACACGAGGATGGAACAACATCATCAACACAAGGCTGAGATAACAACAACATCATCATATGGCAATAAAATGAGGCAGGTGCAACAACAACATTTTGTGGTACTCTTACAAACCGTCCTTACCGGAGCTTAAGGATCTTCCCAGGAATCATAAGATTCCCTAGGATATAAAATCCTAATGGAGCTACCATGTGCTACTTTGACAGACCATCCTTATTGGACCTTCGACATCTGCCCAAGAATCATAAGATTCCCTAGGATATAAAATCCTAATGGAGCTACCACTACTGACCACAATTGGCATATACATGCACAAGTAATGTGACAGACCATCCATATTGGACCTTCAGGATCTGCCTAGAGATGATCAATCCCCTAGGATATAAAATCCTAATGGAGCTACCCGTTGTTGGTCAGGATACTATAGTATCATCAACATCACTCCCCCTTTCGAGGAAGGTCCTTTCGGACAACACCAAGCTTGTCTCAAAAGTGATCAAACTTCACACGAGACAAAGGCTTGGTCAACACATCTACAACATTCTCATATGTGCCAACATATTGGAGATTTATAACTACCCTTTGTTGGAAATATAACTGAGAGGGAGGGGTGAATCAGTTATGTATATAAGCTTGAAAATTTTATGTTATTTTCTGATTCTTTCTAGATTATTATTTAATGTGTTGTTGATAACTTAACATGCATAGATATACAACGATCAATCAAGATCCAAATTTCATGTACATCACAGTCTTAGAGCTCCAACTCAAATATGAGGCTACAACCTCTGATAGCAAGCTACGACTTGCAGAGAGCACCAACTCTCAGATTTCTCTAGCACCAACTAGATGGAAGCACTAACTCCCGGGTTTCTCTAGCATGCACTAGATGGAAGCACCAACTCCTGGAATATCTTCTAGCACCAACTAGAATTTAGAGGACTTCAATTCTCCCTAGCACCACCCTACCACCCTGATTGAATCTTACAAAACTTTACTTACTTGCTCTATATGTGATATGGTTTTTTACAGCTCCATGTCTCCTCTGCCTCTATCAGCTTCTATGCTCTGTTCCACTTCTATACTCCGCTCTTTCTCCTGCTGCGCACTTTTGATACCTCTGTTCAACTTCTCTTCTTTCTTTATACTCCGTGTTGTCTCTACATGCTATACGTTGCACCTCTGATCTCTAGTTCAAGTCCTGTACTCAGCCTCATTCTACCCACATGCATAAATCCCGAAAAAAATCACACACCCTTCTTTGTTCTGCATGTCTTTCTCACGCCAAATCCTCTCCCAGATCATCATCACAACTCTTCATCTTCTCTGGTGGTTATGTTGAATCTGTTCATCATCAGTGGTCTTTATCCAAAGATTCTTTGGCTTCTATGGCAGTCGCAACTCTTCGTCTTCTCTGTCAGTTACAACCAGCCATTTTGGCTTCTTTGGCTTCTAAGCCCCTTCCTTCACATGACCATCGACGATGACCATACGCCTAATCAACAGATGCTTCATGATTCACGACTTTGGGAATCTTAGTATGAGACATCTAGATTCTCCCAACTCCCGATATCCAAAGTGGAGCCTAGCGACGTGCTAGCTCCTCCCTTAACCTTCGCTTATGTGACCATGGTTGTGATCTCACGTGACCACGCGATTGCGGGAGCGGCCAAAGGCGGTTTGAGGGAAACCTGCTTTTCTCCCCGCAATTCACTACAAAGCTCCATGTATGCCTTTGGCGATACCATGGTTTTGATTGTGGCCCGCTCAAGAAAAATTAAGACCTGAGCATGTAATGACCCTGCAATGCAATGGGACCATCGATCTCACGATCTTGACAGTGCTCCTGAATGGACGTTTCATATATGTCCTTTCAAGTTCCATGGATCAGATCTAGCCTTCCTAAATCAATGACTGTGATTTACTTCATGATCCAGGCTCCAGGAGTTTCAAATCTCAAACCCTGCTTTTCTCCGTACGCCAAACTTCTGAAGTCGATGATCTGCGAACACCTGTCCTTATCAATCGACGACTCTGCCTCTACTTCGGGAATCTGACCTTTCAACCAAATCGACAGTTCTGCGGCCCCTTTCTCGATCAACAGTCGAGATCTCCTTCGGGTCTCCAGACTTTTGAAATCTCAAGTCTCAAACTTTACTTCCCCTCGAAGTATGCAGATTACTGCCACATGCCCTTGCTGACATGGTATGCCACATGTCCTTGCTGACGTGGTCTGCCACATGTCCTTGCTGAGGTGTTCTGTTGATGTGGGTGAGACGTGTAGGTAATGTAGCGGAGTGTGGAGGCAGAGCGTGGTAGTGGAGTGTGACATGTAGCAGGTAGTGGAGTGTGACGTCGGAGCGCAGAGGTGGTATGTATGAGTGGTTTCGTGGTTTAATCAGACGGGGGGTTAGGTGGTAAGTGGTAATGAGTGAGGGGGGTCCGAGTTGACAGGAAGGTGACACGTATGAGGGTCCCACATGGAAAACACCACGAACTCGGATCCCCCCCCACGATTAAATGAAGAAAGGTCGGGGGGGTCTGATATGCCCCGTCGACAGTAGATCTGAGTGCCTGATTATCGACCATTGAGATTAACGCACCCTTCTTCTAAATTATCATGTCCTTCCACTTTAGAATGATCTGACGACTGGAATTTACTTCAAATGATCTGACGGTCAAGGATTTATTTCAGCTCTCAGGGCTTCGGGAATTTCAAAACTCAAACTGTCGCTCTGGAGAAGACAACCTAGATTCACTTCGGACGATATGACCCTTGAGATATTCTTCAGATGATATGATGACTGAGATTTACTTCGGATGATCAGATGATCAAAATTTAATTCAGTTCTTCGGCTCTCCGGGCTTCGGGAATTTCAAAACTTAAATTGACACTCTGGATCAAACGACCTAGATTCACTTTAGACGGTCTGACGCTTGAGATCTTCTTCGGATGATTTGACGACTAAGAGTTACTTTGGCTCTCCGAGTCTCAGGGCTTCGGGGATTTCAAATCTCAAACTTGAAATTATAAAAGTGATATTTTTCCGAAGCGTAACCTCCGCATCACTTTAGACCCAAAATGAATGTTGTTCGTTGATTAAGATCTTAGATCAACAGCTCGATCTGTCTGCGATGCAGCTTTGCCTTGGATTAAATCCAACGGCTCTCCATATTTTCTTATCCTATCCTTCCCTTTATTTCGATCCGATGGATGACGAAAATTATGGTGATCAAGATCTAAGATCTCATCCCTTGCTTATCATGTTCTTCCACTTAAATCAATCTGACGGCTAACGGAAATTCGGATGATCGAATTCTTAATCTTCCCCACTTATCCTATCCTTCCATTAATTCAATCCGACGGTTGTTGGTCCTCTAGATCGGTGATCCAACGACCAATGTCGCTCTTCCTCTTGAGATTATGATCTCTCTGACTTAGAAGGTTTTCTAAGTGTTCACGGGTCTCGACCTTTGCTCCTCTTGCGATTTCGTCTCTTGGACCTCCTCTGCACTTCTGAAAACCGCTATCTCTTATGAGCTTTCTCTTCTTCTGCTTTCTTGAGGTTTGGTTTGCTGCTATTCTTGCCATCAATGAAAAGCACACTCTTCCTGTAAACATGCCAACACCCTCTGCACCATATCACGAATGTAGTGATATCGGATCTTTATGTGCTTCGACTTATCATGGAACGCAGGTTTCTTCGTCATCTTTATGCAACTCTAGTTATCACATAGAATCACGATGGCTTCCATCTCCATATAAAATAGACCTATCAACAACTTCCAAATCCATATGGCTTCACAACTGGAGGAACATGTTGCAATGTATTCCACTTTTTTCGTGCTGAGAGAAATATTGGATTGCTTCCTGCTGTAATGTCCCCATTTTGGGACATTATAATTTTACAGAGTGATATGCCTACCAGAGTATCCAGATAGGGGTGACAGAGAGTTCAAGAGATATTGAGGGGTTTTATTGGGCCCGATTTGCATCATTCATAATCAGGATCCATTCCACACGGCTTGGTTTTGGTTTCATTGCATTCCGACGATTTTCAAAATTTTGA
>SNQJ01S0201062.1:12225-29129 GCA_010110895.2 Picea sitchensis | reverse complement strand
GACAAGGTTGCAGCAAAGAACAAAGATTCCTTCTGCACACAGTCATCTAAAATAGCCAAACTAGTTAAAAAGGTCCAAACCTTCCAGCCAAAGGTTCGTGATAGCCTTCAACAAGCTAAGCAACGCCACTTCTCCAGCAAGGCAAGAAGATCACCAAGATTCAGATTCAACAAGTGCTTTCCCCTTGTTGTAAACACTCTCATAATAATATCCAAAAAACTTGGTCACCCATTTTGTTGTTCCAGGGATGAAATTCATTTTTCTAGAAAGTACTTGAGGCTTTGATGATCTATTTTAATTTGGAGGTGTTGTCCCAATACATAAGGGAACTAGAGATCCACTGCATCAAAAAGTTCCAACATTTCCTTTTCATAAATCAATTGGCCCAAATGTCAACATGAAAACTATTTAATGGTGAAAGATAAAGGTCGTCGATCTTGCATGAGGACTTCCATGATTCCTCTCCACAATGCATCACATTCTAGAAAAAATGGCTTGGTGAAGTCAGGTATGGATAGTATAGGAGTAGTGCACATCAATTATTTCAAGGCATGAAACAATTAGTTAGCTCTTGCGGTCCAACTAAAAGAACTATTTTTAAGGAGAGTTATGAGAGGAGCTGCAATTTTCCCATAATTCTGAACAAAGTTGTGAGAATATCCCGTTAAACCCAAGAAATCACAAAAACTTCTAAGAGTTTTAGGGAGAGTCCAATTTTGCATAGCTTCATTTTTATTGGGATCCACCCTTACACCATATTTTCCAACAATATGACCTAGGTACTCAACTTTAGAGGTGCCAAAAGAACATTTAGATTGTTTAAGGAAAATTTGGTTCTTGGAGAGGCTATGGAGAAATTTATCTACATGGGTGAGATAGGCTAGCCAAGTTTTACTATATATGAGAATATCGTCAAATAAAAATAACAAAAAGTGATGGAGGAAAGGATGAAAAACATGATTCATGAGGCTTTGAAAAGTGGAAGGAGAATTACAGAGAATGAAGGGAATGACCAAGAACTCATAGTGGCCCTCATGAGTGTGAAATGTAGTCTTGGGGATGTCTTACTCTTTCATACATATCTAGTGATAGCCCGGACATAGGTCAACTTTGGTAAAGTATTGAGCCCCACTAAGTTCATCTAGAACATCATCTATGGTAGGAATGGGAGATTTTTCCTTGATGGTAAGTTTGTTAAGGAAATGGAAACCAATAAACATGCTCCAAGTACCTTCCTTCTTGAGGGCCATGACAATAGTGGAAGAATAATGGTTGGCATTGGGATTCATAACACCCGCTTCTAAAAATTCTTTGAAAATTCTCTCAATTCATTTTTTTGATAAAAGGGATGACGATAAGGGATAGAATTGGGAGGAAGACTTCCCGGGATTAAAAAATGGAATGCTCATGGTCTCCACGGGAGGGGGAAGACCTTGGGGAGTTTGGAAAATAATGGGATGGCAATAAATGACTACTTCAAAGTCAAGGTGTACCATGGGTGTCTCAAATTATTTAATGGAATGGAGTTGGGAAATGATTCCAGAATGACCTTTTTTATTAACTTTTCCATGTGATGGGAATCGATGATCTCTGGAGACCTTGTTGTAATGCCTTGGAATTCATATATTTGTCCTTCTTGTTGGAATTGCATGGTTAATTCCATAAAACACGTGGATATGGGGCCAAGAGTGTGCAACCATTCAACACCAAAAATAATGTCACAACCACCCATGTGAATAGAAAACATGTGATATTGCAGGTTATACTGGTCGATTTGTAACCACACATTTTCACAATGCCCCCTACATTTCATGGAACCACCATTGATAGTCATGATTTGAAAATTGTTGACAACATAGATATAGTAATTGAATTCTTGAGAAAGGATAAAATGAAATAAATTATGAGTATTTCCATTGTCAACTAGGATGATGAATTTTCAATGCTTAATCTAAGAAATCAATTTCATCATTTTGGGAGTAGAAAAACCACTGGAAGATTTCAATGAAATTAGTGGTTCAACATCAGGAGGATAAGAGGGAGGCGTAGGATCATATTTTTTGAGTATCTTTGGTTTAGGTGACACCTTAACCTATTCATCAAAAACATCCTTTGAAATGGCCATAAAATGTTTTGGTTCTTTACACTTGTTCCCGGGAAAGTATTTATCATCAAAATTGTAGAAAATACCCTTGAGTTGGAATTCAACAATTTCTTCCCTTGTTAATTTTTGGGTCTTGAGAGGAGGGGCATGAGGAGAAGGGGTTGTGATTTTTGCGAGGGGAACAAAAGTGAGTTTTCTTCACTGGGACAATATGATTTTTTGTGACTCCTTAGCACATTTAGTTTCTTCCAATGAAATATGGGGGTGGGCCATGATGACTTAGTCTCAGATTTCATCCTTGAGGCCACTGATAAAGTATTCCCAGATGAAACCATCTATCATTCCCTCCATGCAAAAATCCAAGTGCTCAAAGGAAACAATAAAATATACCACTGTTACAAACTATTTCAAATTGGTCAGACGTCCTAAATGGTGTGTGTCCATGTCAAAGCGTTCACACAAGTATGCAAAACAATATGACCAAGAAACATACCGTTGGCATGCATTTTGATTCCATTTCCACCACTTCCATCATTCTATATCCAAATATATAATTCCATAATGAATATTTTCTTAATCTTCAGTGATAGGATGCAGAGAGAAATAGTGTTCCATCTGAGTAACCCAGGCTTGTGGATCTGAGCAATCAAATTTGTTTACCTTGATTATGAGAAGACAGGGGTCACAAGGTAGGGAGTTGGAATGAGAGTATATAGGTTGGTTGGATTCAAAAACTTTAGTATAGAGAGGTGGGTCAAAGGAGGTAGGACCCTGGAATTTGTTCATGAATTAATGTAGAGTGGAATGGACTTCATCAATTTGGTTGTCGAGTTGTTCTTGGATAAGGTCCATTTTTGCATGAATGGTCAGAATGTCCTTATTTTCTTGGGGTTGAAGGGTAGTAAGGTCAGTACTCAGTTTCTTATTGGTTTCTTCTTGGAGGGCATGAGCCATGAGGGTATGAGGGATGGGTCCACAAACAAAAAAGAAGACAAGTGATATATACCACTATAATCAGGGCAATGAGAGGAGACCAATGGGATAAGTGGGGAGTAAGGGTGTTAGGAAGGTGTGGGTCGAAAGGTTGAAAAAAGGGGTAAAAATGATAGGTATCAAAATGATCCATACAAAAAGGGGAATTCAATCGGATAGGTCTCAAAGAAGGGTGCGGGTAGGCCCCATATTTTTTATTTTTTATACTCCTATGGAGTTATACTCTGATATGAATAATATTGCAATGTGAAAATGCCCAAATTCATAGTAGTAATTTTTCAACTAGTAGTATGCCCAAATGGAAAAGAATGTGTAGTAATTTTTCAACTAGAATGCATGAGGCAAGGTTTCACAACAATATATATTGTATGATCTTTCTCTATTATGTTTCCGTCCCAAGGATTAGGATTTTCAGGGTTCCTATAGATAAAAGTTTTCCATGTGTTATAGCTCTTTGATATACATGCGGGGTTGCATAGTAGTACTCAACCCGATATCTTAGGGAAACAACTAAAGAGGCTAAACCGTACCCTTAGTTGTACTACCTAATTTCCTAGGTACTAGAGAGTATCTTCCCGAGTGTTTTTTTTGGTGGCACTATATTCGTCGGGTGACTGATCGGTTGATCTATAGTTGGTTTTAGGATGCCTATGATAGTCCATATATAGGTGTTGTATAATGAGATATCACTCGAAGGGGTACCAACAAGGTGTTGTGCCTGCAACAAATCCCCCTTTACTTTTTCTTTTACAATCTAAAGAAAACACCCCCCCTACTAAAATTTCAATCATATTACTTAATCCTCTCTTGCTTAAGCCTAATTCTATTTATTTTCCTACTTTGAGGAAGTTGAGGTTTGGTATTGACTAATGATTTCTTGACAGAGGTTTATTATCTCTTTTGATCTTATAGTTTCAAATGTCTTCATGATTCCTAGTTTACCTATGATGTTTCGTTGACATTCGTATGAGTGGTTGAAATGGAACTAACATGGATGTTGACATGGAACTTTACACCTAGATTGTTGGCCCCAAATTCAATATCGAAACCCTCTTTGTCATTGGAATTCATCCATTCCAAAATTTTGTAGATAAAATTTCTCAACGCCAATTCGATCCTCTGACCTGATCAACTCTCTGGAATTGATAATATTTTTTGAACCAATCAACTCTCCTGAAAATGATCATCCTCTCAGACTTGATCAAATTTCCCGATGTCGATACAATCTTTTGAGCTGACCAATTTTTTTCCCAACTTGACCAACTCTCTCGAAATACCATTCAAGAAACATTTTTTAAATGACCATATATTGGGATACAGTGTGAGAATTGAGCACATGATACCTCGTTGGAAATTTATCAAGCATAGAAATGAAATGGTAGAGGTATCAAGGTCAAAAAAGTGACAAAAATCTCATAAATTGAATAACAACGGACCTGTGAATTTCGGGGAAGGGAGGATTTACTATCAGAGTTGAAGGTCATATCACGGAAGTCACGGGTAGTAGAAATTAGAAGCACAAAGAGGGAAGCAGTGGAAATATGAAGTAGATAAAGAATCTTTTGATCTTATAGTTTCAAATGTCTTCATGATTCCTAGTTTACCTATGATGTTTCGTTGACATTCGTATGAGTGGTTGAAATGGAACTAACATGGATGTTGACATGGAACTTTACACCTATATTGTTTGCCCCAAATTCAATATCGAAACCCTCTTTGTCATTGGAATTCATCCATTCCAAAATTTTGTAGATAAAATTTCTCAACGCCAATTCGATCCTCTGACCTAATCAACTCTCTGGAATTGATAATATTTTTTGAACCAATCAACTCTCCTGAAAATGATCATCCTCTCAGACTTGATCAAATTTCCCGATGTCGATACAATCTTTTGAGCTGACCAATTTTTCCCAACTTGACCAACTCTCTCGAAATACCATTCAGGAAACATTTTTTAAATCGTTATATCGTGGGATACAAGTGTCAGAATTGAGCACATGATACCTCGTTGGAAATTTATCAAGCATAGAAATGAAATGGTAGAGGTATCAAGGTCAAAAAAGTGACAAAAAATCTCATAAATTGTAGATAACAACAGACCACGAATTTCCGGGGAGGGGATTTACTATCAAGAGTTGAAACAGTCATATCTGGAGATACGGGTAATGAAATTAGGCACAAGAGAGCTTGATGGAAATATGAAGTAGATAAGAATAGGATGTGATAAAAAAATTGGATGATCCTAAGAAAAAAGGTCCGAAAATGAAAAACACAAAAGGAACCTGAATTCGGATGAAAAAGCCACTATGAAGACTTCAAACAATTATATCTCAAGCTACAGGCCAAAAAATAAAGCTAGAAATAGCTATATGGAAATATGATATAGAGAAGAATAATCTAGAATGATTTTATTCATCATACCAGAGCCAAAAATTCCTAGAATGACCCAAGAAATTCTAAAAATGGCCCAATAAGAAAAATGAGATATAACCACCCATGAATCTCTTCATCTCGCATTTGTAAATCCCACATCTAGAATTTTGAAATGAAAAATAAATTTGAAATTTGAAAAAAGACAAAATTAGGAGAAAACGAAACGAATGGTCATGAGCGCTGAAGAGTCTCTCTCTTATTTTATAAAAGAGTGCTAGTTGAATGGAAGGGGACTTTTTCCCTGTGTAAAAAAATATCGTACTATTACTTCTGAGGGATAAAGAGAAGAACACATTTCAAAAATTTGTGGCTTTTATGGATGTAGTAGAGACTATTCTTTATGCATTTATCTTTCGCTCGAGTAGATAGGATTTTGTTGTATGAATTATTTCTGCACTCTATTATTTTTAATCATGCTATCAAATGTTTCTTCGTGGGTACATAAATGATGTTATATATGTATTGTGAAACAATTTGTTTATGCATCTGTATCATTGTTGTTTTCATTTATCATTGGAATATATGAACTATTTACGTTTATGATGATGTTATCTTTCGTAGTACTCATTCTTGTAGTCTTTCTCCCAAGATAGGTTAGTATTAGTTAGTATTAGATTAGTTTGTTTGCAGTTAGATTAGACTTAGGATTATTTATAACTCTTTGGGGGTAAGTCTGTTGTCTTTCCCCTATTTCTTCTTTTAATTACGAGTGGCAGTGAGGCCCATATACTCATAGGAAATGCTACACCAAAATGGAGTAGGTTTGATTGGGACCTGCCTTCGGGCATTCTCCCTCATCTTCTTGATAGATCATTCGAACTCATCAAAACATGGGTTTCAAGGGAGTCCAACAATGTGATCTTAAAAACCTTTTGTATTTTTTGCGTGTATTCTTCCTCGACCACATATTTATGCACGGTTCTGATGGTGTTATCTTTAGTTGTACTCATTCTTTTAGTTTTTCTCCCAAGATAGGTTAGTATTAGTTAGGCTAGATTAGTTTTGTTTGGCAGCTAGATTAGACTTAGGGATTATTTATAACCCTTTAAAAAGTAAGTCCTGTCTTCCCCATTTCTCTTTTAATTAATGGCAAAGTAGAGGCCCATATACTCATAGGAAATGCTACACCAAAATGGAGTAGGTTTGATTGGGACCCCGCTTCTGCATTCTCCCTCATCTTCTTGATAGATCATTCGAACTCATCAAAACATGGGTTTCAAGGGAGTCCAACAATGTGATCTTAAAACCTCTTGTATTTTTTGTTATTCCCTCAATTCACATTTATGCACTGGATGATAGATCATTACAATTTAAATACGTTAGAACATGCTAAGAACCAAATGTCAATATAGCATAGAAAAACCTTAGAAAAAATACTCTCAACTTGAAAAAGAGATAATTTCATATAATAAGCCTCTTGAGAAACCTTTACCCCACTTAAAATGTTCAAGTAAAAGATGATTCAAAATGAAAATGTCTCTTTGGTATATATAGAAGACTTAGGAGGTATAATTACAACTAATGGAATAAAGTCGACATAAATAAAATAACATTACTAATGTAATAAGGCCCCACTATAAAGGTACGAGCCAATATTATTAGTTTACATGCCCTCCTTGAGACAAGTGGGTTGTTCCAGAACGCTTTGAGTAACTCGATGCTTTTGTATAAAAAGACTCATCTTCCCAAGTGGAATCTTCGCCTGTAGTTTCCATTTAATAACATACTCAAATGGATCTATTCCCTTGGGGCAAATTCTTACAGTCACCGATGGATTTAGGGTCTAATATGATTTTTCCCTTCCTCGTCAAGTTCTCGAAATATATTTTGAACTGATCTTGTCTCCTATAACCTTCTTTAAGCGTTGAAACATGGAAATGAAGTGTACTAGTGAAGATGTAGGTAACTCCATTTGTATGCCATAGTACCAATCTTTGCAAACACCTTATATGGGCCATAGATTTCAAAGGATAATTCTATTATCCCATTGGTTTAGTTTGAGGGAATAACGCTTGTATGGTTAGTCTTAAAAACACCTAATCTCCCACTTCAAAACTTCTTTCACTCAATGGATGTTGATCCGCTTTGTTGTTTCATGCGATCATGTGCCATGGTGAGGTTGTCCTTTAAGATTTGAGAACTTGTTGTTGATTTTTGATGATATATTCCACCTGTTGACCTTTAGACTTTTTTTAGAGAAGATGTGATGGAAGGAGAGTGGTATCAATAAAGTGCCATAAATGGTTTCCTTTTTGTTACAGTATGAAAGGGAAGTGTTATACGACCATTCCGCCAAGGCTAACCATTTGAACCATTGTGTTTGTTTCTATCGAGACAAAGCAATGAAGGTAGCCTCTAGACATTTGTTCACTCCATCTCTGATTTGTCCATCGATGAGGATGATAGGATGAGATATGAGCCAATTGAGTACCCTAAACGAGAAAGTAATTTATCCAAAATGTCCAAAGGAAGATGGGATCTCCTGGCCACCATAATAACTAGTCCTGGGCGTAGTTTCTTTGAATTGTCTCCCATGAATGCAGTGGAAACTATAACTTTGAAGGGATGAGAGAATGCAAAAAGTGCGCGTGTGACTATCGGGCCTATCAAACAATCACCATGATGACACTCTTCCTTCGGACTTCGATAACCCTTTTGATGAAATCCATGGAAACCCTCCTCCGGTTGAATTTGGATGGCTAATGGTTGTAAAAGACCGAGATACTAATTTTTCCACCTTATTTTGTTGGAAACCAAACATCTGTCACACAAACCTCAACATTAGCTCTGTCCCAAAAATCCTCTCAACTCCTATGGTAGGTTTTCAAAAAATCCCAGCCCCATTGGAGAGAGGTGTGTAATCCAATAGTAACGCAGGTTTGAGTTGGGAGTCTACATAAATATAAGCGATTTTTGTACCTTAGTGAATCATTTTTCTATGTAATGTATATAGACACCCTGGAATCCCAATGCAAACCCTTCTTGAAATGAGAGTCCACACTTTTTCTTCTATTCTCTTCTATTAACTCTACTTCTATTATCCAATCTGGGTGGATGATCGAGATAGCAATGTAGAAAAGTGCCTCAACATCTTCATCCTTTCTTTGAGAGTTCATCTTCCACAACATTTTCTTCCCTTTTATAGATGATTTCAAAATCATAACCCACATCTTGGTCACCCATTTTGTTTTTTTTATGAAGATAGTCTTTGTTCCAAGAGGTATTGAAGACTATCATGATCCTGCTTTTGACCTCTGAAGTGCCTACCTATTAGTAAGGACACCATTTCTCTCAATGCATGTAGTATTTCCACTACTCTTTATCATAAATGTGGGTCTTGTTGAAGTCCTTTCCCTTCAAGCATCGACTTTCAAAAGCCAAGGGCCTTCTCTTGCATTAGATAGCACTAATTCCCATCTCGAGGCATCGTGTGACTCCATTTGGCCAAAGGTTTTTGAAGTTTCGAGTGGTCAAGACAAGAGCTTTTGTACATCACCCTTTTGTTATTCTAAGCTTTGAGTTTCCTCTGGAGTACATGTAAATGTATCCTTGTTAGTTAATGTCATTAAATGTGTTGTTATTCTTCCATAGTATCAAACAAACTTGCGGTAGTAAATCAATAAACCCAAAATCCCTCTAAGATTCTTCAATATTTCGGGAATCTACTACCATCATGGTCTTAATCTTGTTAGGGTCTACCTTGACACCTTCATGAGATATAATACAACCAAATACTCTACCTCTTTCACTCCAAAGAAACATTTGATGGTTTGGCATATAGTTGTTGCTCCTTTAGTAGTTGTAGCACCTTTTAAACATGTTGATCATTATCCTCCCAAGAGTTTCTATAGATTAGTATATCATCAAAAATAATAACACAAGTTTTCAAGTACCAAAAATGGAATTCACCAACCCTTGATTGTGGAAGGTGCATTTGTAAGGGGCCAAAAGGCATGAAAAAAATTCATAATGGCCTCATGAGCTCTAATGTTGTTTTGGGATATCTTCTTCCTTCATTTTGACTGATGATACTCCTAACAAAGATCCACTTTAGCCATTGGTTCATGTAGTTCATCTAACAATTCATCAATGATGGGAATGGGAACCACCCTTGCATAGTGATCTTGTTGAGCTATCTATAACCTGGACACATATGCTGCTAAGGAGCTATCTCTTTTGAATACCATTACCACTAGTGAAAGGCAAGAACTTTGGCTAGGTCTAATAATGCTACCTCTAACATTTCTTCAACCATGCACCCAATTTCACTCCTACATGTATATATATGTATGGCTTGATGTTAAGAGGAACAATCCCAAGAATTAGGTGAATTTCATGATCAAGGATTCTCGAAAGTATGGAAGACCTTTTGGGAATATCTTCAAAATACTTTGGAATGTTTATCAACCATCCCTTGAGATCTTGAGGAATAGATACTAGATGTTTCAGAACATCTAGTGAACATGTAGTTGTGAAATAACGCCTTGATTCCCATTTCAATAAATTTTCTAATCCATTGAATTTCTTATCACCTTATCGGTTTTCCTTTTGATACCTCTTAACTTGATTTCTTTTCCTTCCAAATGAAACTCTCTTAAAGTGAAAAGTTCTTGAAAATTAAAAATCCATTGTTCCTAATGATTGTAACCATTGGATTCCTCAGTACAATCAGACCACCCATGGGTATAGAACGAACCTGGCTCATTACATATTCCCCCATAGTAAGATTTCTCTTATTTCATTTTCCCGAGCAAATGATAGTTCCTCCATCCCAGAATCATTACTTTGAACCTCCGCACTGATATACAAAGAAATTGAGAGCTTCACAATTGGATAGTGAATGAATGCGAGTATTGTCATAATCACTATGACTATCACCTTTTATTCTTTTATATATCCCTTTCCATCTTGAGGGGTTTGATGAGAGCTAATTCCAGCCAATGCATTTCATAAGATATCATGGGAGCTGATCCCTTCAAACTAAAATTGCTCTCTAACAAGCCATCTTGATATGGTTCTTATTCTGTTCTTCTTCCTCTTCACAATCTATGTAGAATAATTTCTTCTCACCACCCTATGTCCCTATTGTACCCCATATCATAATTAAATCATAAACCTTTTTCTTTTATTTCCTCCAATTGTTGAGAGGGGTGTCAATCTTGTAGGCTGAGGTGTTTTAGAAGAAGGAGTAGTAGTTCTCTATAGATGTTAGGATCATCCCTTCTAGTAGCCATAGCCATATTTTAATTTTCAACATTTCTTCCACCTTTAAATGAATTCTCCAATGATTTAGTTTCCCAAAGGTGTCTCATGTTGAATGTTATCCTTTAAAGTTCATATGAATACATCAATCATGTAATCATCTGGAATATCCAATGCCTTTTATATTCAATCTTTGAAGTTCTCAATGTGCTCTCGGTAACTCAACCCTTTGCTTGAGATTTATCAATTACAAAGAAGGTATTGTCTCAGGATCCCCATAGTGTGCTATCATTTCTCCATGAAAATTTTCCAAGTGATGAGTGATTTTCCAGAACAAATCCATCGATATTCATACAAATTTCGATTAGGTTCTAAATATAAAGAAGTAATTCATACTTTTGTGTATGTGGTACATTATGTAGACTAAAGAATTGGGTTCCCATCTAAAGTATCCATGGATTAACCTTTCCATCAAACTTCCTCATACTCCATCTTAGGAACGTTTGGTCTCAAACCCAAAGTGCTGGAGTTTCGTGATTCTGATTCAATTCCTCTCCTTGTGTCCTCATCATGAATTTCATGGGATGAATTTTCACCTTTGGTGTGCTCTCTATTATGAAATGTTTCAATACTTCCATGATCTCCTCTTTAAACCATCCATCTTGCCTCCAACTTAGCTTCCATCTCTTGTAGTTCATCTTTGTTACTATCTCTTTGTAAATCATTTATGTCCCTATGAATTTCACCTTCATCAATAGTCCAAGTAAGATTGTCTGTAGGCTTCTATTTGGTGTAGAAGTTCCCTTTTGGGTGGTATAATACTAAGTATCACTTTTGAACCTTGATTTTGAGGTGGTCTTCTAGACAATATTTATTATACTCTATCTCCCAAGTTTCTACTCTTCCTGGTATGAAAACTTATTCTATGTAGTTCTCTGACATTACTTCCAGAATGCCAGATCCGATCAAAATTGGATGTGCCAAGTGGAATTTATAGTAACTTCCCCCACAACTCGTTGATTTTGGTCTTTCCAGAGATTCCTATATAGCATGCCTCCCCGTGACAAAATAATTGATACAGAATTATGAGACTTGTACTAGAGATACTATAATTTTCCACCATCCAATGAAACTATTCTCAATTTTAATTTGGATACTCTAGAATAAGTTATGATTGTTTTAATTCGAACACTCCTTTCTCAGACTACCATCAGACTAGCCTGGCACCTATCTCCACGTGGTGTATCTACAACCCAAGATGACCCGTGTCGGGGCCATTTACCATGTGTACATTACTAATATCCGGTGGATATCCTTCTAGATTTCGTGGTCCCAAACGCTACATAAAAAAATTTATAGCTAAAATTCTAAGATGAATCGATTCATGATGATTCCATAACCCCATCTTGTACTTGATGTATCTCCGAAAAGTATTAAGGCCCTCGTGAGATGAAATTGTATCCCAATCCACCTTGATCCATCTTACCAAATATCCCTCCAATCCATTTCTTCTAATCGCCAGAAAAAATTATAGTGAAAATGTCAAGGTTTTCGCGTGTAGCAACGAAAACCCCAAGACCTTGATCTCTGGTACCATATGTTAAGAATCAAATATCAATATAACATAAAAAACCCTCAGAATAAGTGCAATTCCAAATAATCTTGGAAAAAAAGATAATTTCATATAATAAGTCTCTTCGAGGGGGGCAAACCTCCTTTTACCCCAATTAAAATGTCTTCAAGTACAAGATTATTCCAATGAAAATGTCTCCTTTGTATATAGGAGACTAGAGGTATAATTACAACTAATGGAATAAAGTTTACATAAATAAAATAACATTACTAATGTAATATGCCCCAATTAAGGGGTAATGGAGCCAATATTAGGGCTTGCACTGCAACAAGTCTCTACCATTAAAAAAATCAACCCATGATTCTTACAAAGGGAAGTGCTCCAATACCAATTTTGTAAGGTACTAGATGTAATATAATATTCATAAATAGGAATACTCAATAATATCAATGGAACAACAAAATATGAAAAGAGAAACACAAAAATAATACCTTATTCAAAGAAAGAAATGTTCACTTTCCTCTGTTGGGCAAACCTCCAACATAAAGGCATCCCTATATTACAATAATTTTCGAAAAGATTTATCGTGCCTCTACTCTTTTTAAACTCCATTATATCTCTAAAGAACATTATAAAGGAAGATATTTCTCTCTAGAAGTGGAAGTTTCTATTAGGTTTTATTACATTTACTTGTCTTCTACATTTATTAAATAAGACTTAATTAATCACTGCCTACCTATTACATGGGAGACATATTTAGCCCCATTAACTAATGTCATTCCTATTACATGGAAAATACATTATTATATCTACATGAGGGTTTAGGTCCCTAACACATATTAAGCAAATATTTTGAATGGAAAAAGGATAAGAGGATGCTTGGTAATGGAAACCTCACTAGATACCTATCAAAAAAACCTAATTTAAGAGTGCATGATTATTATGAACCATCATCTCAACATCCCCATCTAATTCAACATTAATAAAATCTTGTTGCAGACTTTTTCGACACTGGAAAATGCTCTATGCAACCCAAATAGAAATGCAACATAGAGACAAACTTTCCAGGGATAGGCTGTAGAAACTTAAGAGAGGCATTTTGGAAGAAATCTTAATATATGGTAATGATAGGGATGAAGATGCAGAGAATAATGAGACAGACAAATCATATGCTAGACTAGAAGACACATGCTTTTTTGCAAATGGATGCAAAAACTAGAAGGCATTTTTGAAAATGGACACACATATTGGTTTCACAAGAGAAACTTGTTGATGGGCGAAAATGAACACTCACCAACTAGAAGAGTGGATACGGTACGGGGTTGTCTAAATAAACCAAGTCGTTTGGTGTAACCTATTTTGATGGTTTTAATGGCTCCGTTGGCCGCTATGAGGTATCGTAAGGAAACCAAATAGAAAAGTTGATCTAAGCTAAGTAATCTAAACAAACTAAATACCTAAGTAAAACTAATAAACAAACTAAATAAAAGAACCCACACTAATCTAATTAAAACAAATTACAAAATAAACTAAAACTAATTATAAAATACTCTAACTCTTATATACAATCTACCAATTACTATTATAATAACTCAAATCAACTATCTAATTACCAACAGAAGGCTTCACCTCTATTCACAAATGTACACTATAAACAACCTACGATTTAATTAAACCCCAGAAAACTCAATGTGTTTTCTGCCCTAAGATAGACAAGAATCTCTTTTTGATTTTACATTTTATGAAAAAGAAATAAACATTAATTAAATTCAAATAACTTATCATTATATTACCTAAATTAAACAATCTAATATAAATTCCAATCAAGATTATATCTAAATTAAACTACTTTAATCGAAATAGTAAACAACAAACTAATTGACCTAGAAATGCTCCTAGTCTGCCCTGTGTAAACTCTAAGCTTCTGGCCTGAGGAGAAAACTCACATTATTGGTCCGTAAGATTTTAAACGACACATATGTCAGCCTTTGAAGTGTTTCCATGTGACAAACAAGACATAAAAGAAAATTATAACAATCTTATGATTATAAATTCTATATAAGGAACTCAGACATAAAAGAAAATCATAACAATCTTATGATTATAAATTCCTGCAATAAGGGAAACCTGTTATGCAAGGACTTATATATAACAATTCAATTTATGAAGAAGATAAACCTATCATTCACAAACTGAATTAACAATTGTTATGTATTTTATCTATTTGGAAGAGACAATATATGGATAACAGTCATCAAAATTATATCATTTGCACATGATTTACATAGCTAAAGTAGTCATAAACCATAAACAAAGTGATATACAAAACATGAAACAAAATGTTGATATATTGAGAAGCTAAAGTTGTGACAAAACATCAATTCTGCTCCAGTCTGTATTAGAACTCCATATCCTTGTTCTCCCACGAATGAGGATGATGATTATTTTACAAAAATCATAAGTATATATAAGAATCTCCACCAGGTAAAACTTCCTTGTGGATAATATTAAAATGTATTACATAATCTGGGTAATATCCCCAAAATCTTCTAAACTAGGAAATGAAATGCAAGTGAAATATTGGAAACATCTCCTAACTGCTCATAAACTCAATTGCAATTCGAATTTACCTGGAATAGGACACAAATATCCAATTAGAAAGATATTTCAGTAATTAAACACAAAGAAAATGATCTTACAGACTTAACTACAGAATCATCTGATTTTGTAGCTAGTCTAAAATAGCATATAGAATCAGATAGAAATCAAATGAAATCTTTTAAAAACAATCCAATTTAATTCTCTTTTTAACAAACATTAAAATCGAATTACTAATGGTTCAAGCAATTTTATCATTCAAATCAAATCAAATCGAAAAGGATGCAATCAAAACAGGATAAGAATGCTATGTTTTTTAATTGCCATTAAATCGGGTCAAATAATAACCACATTGTTTCATATCCAAATGCAATTACAAGTAAATTGCATCATATCCAAGATCGATATAGTTATAATCGAACACAATCGCAATCGATCGGTTACAGCTGTGTAAAATTCATATTGTTTTACTTAAAATCCAAAATGGAAAGGCTGTTGCGATTATAATCAATATGAAACATGCATAACAACATCCATTAAACTTTACTATAGAATTCGATCGCTGAGTATCGCATGGTGAACAAACATAACAGAAATAATGATCGTAACCATCGTTGACTCATTATAGTCATAACAATAAATTGATATCGTTTAATCAAATGCAAAGATAGGTAAACTGTTTCCAATGGAATCATACTCAATGAGTAACGACCAAACGAATTTGGTTATTGATCACCACACAGTCAACAGACAGGGTCTTGACATAATCAACAGAATTCCTAATATAAAACGGGTAAATAACCGAAACGAATATGGCTGATTTTAATTATAGACATAAATCGTAAGACTGAATATAATCAATCCCATTCCTCAAATCGAATTCAAACGACATATTTGTTACAATCTGATAACAAAACAGTCTAAATCGATTTGGTTAGGTATAACAGACACTATTCATATCTATTCGTAATTCGGTTATATAATAACAAAATGATATACGAATTGGTCCGAACATAGAATATACAATCACAACAGCTAACCAATTTTCCGACCATATCGCACAGGATATAACCAATTCGAAATGAGATATTGACTATGTTCCAAAATTGGGATAACCTCTATTTAGAAAAGATATGAACAATCTTCAATAAATAATAGAGTATCCAAAAACAATCAAATCCAATCATGATCAATCAGATCAGAACTAAATCTAATCAAAACCAATCCGAAAATCGATTAATCAAAATTATATACAACACATGCATGCTTATTAACCAATTTCAACTCCAGGCTATACACAGAGTTGTGAGTTCATCATATAAATAGGTGATAATCATACCAGTGCGACTATTTGGACTATGCCAGCTTTGAGTTCACAACCGCTGTAGCAGACTCCACATTCTTAAACAAAATTGATCATGTTGTTCGTTTCTTCTTATCAGTGGATGACATCTTTGCCTTCTAGTTGGTAAGCCTTGTCACTTGATCTTCTAGAGCATGGATTCTGGACAGTAGCATTCGCACATCGAGGTAATACCTTTCCAACCACGAGCCACACTGTTCACATGGTGGAGCAGTTGTTTCGGTTGGAGCAGGAGGGGGTTTAGACGAGTCACCAAGGGTTTCACAAGGCATTTTGATGCCTGGATAATTAGGATCATTTTGTAAACACGGTGGTAGATTGTTCACAAAATCGTATGAGGGTTTGTCACACAGACCTTCCGAATAGGGATATTCACTTGCTAGGTAACGTTCAATCTCTGAGTCGGAATCTTCACTAACCATGATAGGGTCAGGCTTAACGGGTGCCTTTGGTTTGTTTTTTTCCATACGAGAGATTAACCGGGCGTTTTTCTTTCCTTTCGAATTGGCAGTAGGTTTAGTCTTAGGCTTTTTAGCCACAGGTTTAGTATTTTCGACATGACTGGTAACAAAACCGGGTAGGTCGATAGGTGAATCAGGTAGGGGTGTAGGCAGCAGAGCACTGTAAGGCACAGGGGG
>SNQJ01S0201060.1:19858-31171 GCA_010110895.2 Picea sitchensis | reverse complement strand
AAATAAATCGGTAAAGGAGATCAATTGATGATAGCCTTATGCTACCAAAATAAACATAGAGATACTCTTTCTATAGTCTTTAGATGACATTGTTGGTATAGTCACATTATAGAGAGAGGATTAAGGAAGTCTCGGGAGCTTGGAGATAGAAGGTACCTCAATAGTATCAAGGTAACATTGTAGTGTTGTACTTTCTTTGATTATTTATATAGATCTATGGGTTTTCCCCTCCAATGTTTGTGAATTATTATTATTTATTTGCAAACATTGGTAGATCTGTCTTTTCTTGAGCAAGGTAGATTATATCTAATTTTCATCTATATTCTTTTTATGCCAAAAAAGTTTGAGGGAGGTTTTTTTGTGTGTGTGTGTAGGTAATTGATTAAATGAGCTAGGGTGAAGACTTGGTGCTGCATCAGTTAAGATCATATAAGGAAAAAATCCATTAAAAATATATGTCTTTCCCTCTTATCTTGTTGGTGTGTATTGAATGACAAATTTAGATATAGAGTGAAAATACCATAGAGATATATCCATAGTATGTCTCTGATCTATGTCATATTAGTGAGAGAGAACACCTATCCATAGGATATAGTTCCTCTACAACACCCTTCTAATACAATTTGGAGGTATTAATCTCTTCACAATTCGTACTATTCAGACTAGCATGATCAGACTGCTAAATAGTCTCAGACTTCCTTGAGCATGAGCTAGTATTCACTCTCTTCTTTTTCTATTGGATTTCACTATAGATGAACCTATTGTTTTTTTGTAGACATGGAGATAAAAATTCTATTCTATTTTAGATTTGGTGTTGAACCTTCTCTTCTCTTATTAAAAATTTCTAAAACTCTCATCTCCTTTTTTAATTCACTAGATTTATAACTTATCTCAGACTATTCGATTCATGTGGTAGTTCAATAGTCACTAGGGAGATTCACCTCCTCCTGAGATGTATCTACGAATTCCTAGGGGTATTGTGTGATCAAAATCCCTTTGTTTGTCCTAATTATGTCTCACGTGTTTTTCTTTTATCAATTCTACAATAATGCATGGAAATGAAATAGTTTTGTAGCAATGATGACTTCTCTTTATTCCTTTGACTACGACAATTAAATAAACTACAAGAAATTCATATTGAAATAAAATATTTTGATGTCGATTACATGAGTCCATGGATGATACTACATCAAAGGATCTCCAACTCACCAAAAATAACCTAGTCAAACCTTGACATTGATATCAGCCCCAAAAAGTGTTCTTGAACAATTTATATATCACTCCCAAAAGTTGTATTTCCCTATAAAATAGCCAATTTTGATCGTTTACATCCACCATCAATGCACCTTGATGCAGTAGAGAGTACGTGTGTCCACCACCTCGCGCGCTCTCCTGCTCACAGGATCGTTCAAAT
Organism: Picea sitchensis; assembly: GCA_010110895.2. Lineage (NCBI taxonomy): Eukaryota > Viridiplantae > Streptophyta > Pinopsida > Pinales > Pinaceae > Picea > Picea sitchensis. The sequence continues at coordinate 29,757 of SNQJ01S0201060.1, read as the reverse complement.
TCCCCCTTGAGTCGAATTGGCTCTTCTAATTCCCTGTTGGAATCTCTATTCAAAACCCGATCCACAGGTCCTTAATTCACCTGCACGACTTTTCTGCACTTAACCGTGATCTTCCCTGACTCAATATTGGGTTTCAGGGTTTCTTATTTCCTTATGTCAAGAGTTCCTATCCTTTCAAACTCCCAACCTCCGATTTTCTGATGTGCTCCTCTGTTGCCTTAGCCCCTCCTGGCTAGGCTCTCTAGTCGATATGACTAGTCCTTGTAAGATTGCAGTCTTATCTCCTTATCGAGATTCGGGGTTTCGCGATCCTCGATGTCATGAACCTCTGTCCCCGTGATCTCCCGATCACCAATTTTCCGATACGGCGCTTTACGCGTTAGCCCTCCTGGCTAAGATCTTGGCCCATATGACCACTATCCCATAATACCATAGTCTTATATTCTCCTATTGGGGTTTCGGACATCACAATGCCGAAATGCGTAAACACTTTGTCCACAGGATTCCCGATATCCCGACTCGAGATTTCCTGATGTGCTCTCCTACCGGGACTTTTTCCTGGAGGTCTCGATCACAGCCACGAATCCCCTCAAGATGGATGGTCCTAATCACCTCTCGTGATTTCATGACTTCAAATGTCCCGGATGCCTCGTCCTTAGGACTCGTGAAATTCCCAACTCCGACTTTCTTCAGATCTCTGACACGTGTCCCAAGTGAATGGACGGTTCAGATCAATCCTCATTGTTTCGAGACTTGAAATGTCCCGACTTTATTGACCTCGAGAACTCCGATATCCCGAGTGTCGATATCTCGATACCTGTTGGGAATTCTGCCTAACATGACAAGGATTAAACCCCGTGCACCTCTTGTCTGATCTGACGACTGACGGGATTTATGAATGAGATCCAACGGCTCTCGATCTCTCCCTTCTGTAGGCTTCTCCTAAGATCCTCCTGGACGTAGAAACCAATGGCCCAGATCTTCTTCTTCAGCCGATCTGACGGCTATTGTGCTCCCTCTTGAGCTTGCGCACTTTCTTCCGATGCTTGGAAGAATTTTCCAAGTTCCCAAAGGCCTAGATCTTTTCCTTTCTTCTCAGTGAGCTCCTATACCTGAGTTCTCGCCTGCGTTCTCCTCAACGTTGTTCCTCCTGATCTTTTCTCCTTTCGAATCCTCCAAGGATCCTTCAACTACTACGCCTCTACAGGGTCCTTACGCACACACAATGCTATCTCTCCTGAGCTTGCGCACATGCTTAGACCCCTAAGGGATTTTATCCTTCTTCCTTTCTCCTGCAGATAGAGAAATATGGATGCCCTCCTGGCTATCCTTCTGCTCAAGAAACTTCTTGCTAAGTGTTGCAGGGTGTTCAACAACCCTGTGAATATCCCTCAGTGGAATCTTCCTCCAAACACCAGAACTCAAAGAGTTCTCTTCTCTTTTGTGCCTGTCTACACACTGACTCAAATGCCCTCCTGGCAGAGTATCTTCCTCCAGAACTTCCAGCAATTCTATCCTCTTCTGTGCACCCTTTGCACCTGCTCAATGCCCACTTGGAAGAGCTCTTAGAATCCTCAGAGAATCTGATTCTTCTTCCTAAACTCACAACAGAGTTCTTCTCAATGCACCACTGTGCATATGCTCAATGCCCACTTGGTAGAGCTTCACAGAACTCCTTAGAGCTTCTGTCTGCAACTGTGTTCCTCATACACAGCCTTGCCTCCTGAGGTATTCAGTAACCTCACAGGTCTTTCTCTGAGTTGTTGATTCCAGCTCCTGTGCCACATCACGTCTTTGTCTGACTCCACAGAGTTCAGAAATGCATCCTCTATGCATGGCTATCAGAACCCACAGCGTTCTGTCACACCCTCCTAGTGTGAAGCCTCAAAGACCTTCACCTGAAATCAGACACACTCTTGCAAATGCAAACCTATAGTATACATCTACAGCATATAAGAACGCTCACAGACATTCATTCAACACAGAATACATGCAGGAAAAACTGCTTCTTTTTGTATTAAAATGGAAAATGCCTATTTATACAAAGTGTTCTTGAGCACGGCCTGTAACAAGGTCTCGGCTCCTCCCTTCTCTTCTATCTCTCCCTTAACTAACTACTAAAGAGATACTCCTACTCTCTTTTACCTGAGGGGGATCTTAAAGATCTTCCCTCCAATCTACCTACCCTATTCAATTACATTGAATGGGTTGTCTAGTCCACTATCAGATCTAGATCTCAGCCTTACAAAACATTAAAGCCCTATCTACCTAATGCCTACACAAAGGCACGGCTTCCCATCTCAACAACTTAAATATTAATTACATTCAATTTAGATTTTAAATGAGGCTATGCCTCTCTTCATATTTGAATGCGTGTGCTTGACACAGTTAGCCGGCTAGTTGGCTGACGTGGAGAGATGCTCCTGCATCATACTCCTCAGCTGCAAAATTCATGATCTCTTTCTCATGAGCTTCCCATCTTAGCTGTTGAAATCCCCCCTGCATCCCAAACCATCCTCTGGAGCTGTTCATATTCTCCATCCTGCTACTATTGTTGTTGCTTCTGCGTTGTTGTTGCTGCTTCTTCCTTCCTTCTGCTCAGCCTCTCCTCATTGGCATTCCTTGTTGACCTTATCATTAGTTCTCAGATCTCCTCGACCACTTTGTCCAGCTGCTCCAATGGTTGGTCCTATTTTTGTAGTCTCCCTAGCTGCAAAAATTTTTGGCTCATGGGCAGATCACTGTGATCTCCCACGCCTTCTTCTTCATCTTCACCTGTGGCCTCAAGTTGCCACTCTGTTGTAGACTTCGGCTTTGCAGTATCTTCCTGACTGACCTTCTTTCCAGTCACCTTCTCTGATAGCTCAACTTCTATCAGTTCTCTTGTTGAATCTGGATTGTTCATCCAATCCTCTAGCATCTCTAGCTCCATCTCCCATGGAGTGATAAATCTGCCTGCCTACTCTTTGGCTTCCTTTGCTGCTAGCGTCAGTGCCGCAGCTTCTTTCTTTTCAGCTCCTTGGCCAAAATCATTGAGCCATTCCTCAGAACACTTATTCTCCTCTTCATCTGCTTCTGCTTGTGCTTGGGCAGTCTCAAACACCTGCTCCAATTCCTCCTTGACAGTCTCAGTTGACTGTTCTTCTGCTGTTGCTGCACCTTCTGCAACACAGACTTCTACCTCCCCCTGGGCAAATGGTAGGAATATCTGAATTCCCCCAATCATTAGAAGGTCTCTCATATCCTCCTCTTCTGTCAGCAGCACATGCTGATCCAAAATCACCTCTGAGCTCATCTGCTCTATCAGCTCCTCAGGCTGATTCCAAATCATCTGCTCACCCCTGCCCACCTGGAAATATGGGATGCTTCTGCTGCCCTCCTGGCAGGTTATGAGATCCCGCAGTGGCCTCATATCATTGCCCAGCTGGCAATGTGAAATTCCTCGATTGTCCTCATGACAGTCTCTGAGATCCCGCAGTGATCTCAACTCGTTGCCCACCTGGAAAACTGGAATTTCTTCTCTGCCCTCATGGCAGTTCTTGAGATCCTCAACTAATCCCATTTCATTGAGATTTCTCCCAGTTTCTAGTTCACATACCTGAACCATTTCTTCTTTTGGTCCATTGAGGTTTTCAGCATACCTCAACCATCTTTTTAACAGCCTGCGCTGCCCTCTGACCATCAACTCCTTGACTGGCCATTTTGGTTTTAGCTTCCTCATGGGCCATTCACGCATCCATCTCGACCTCTTATCCTGCCGCATCTGCAGTTTGAGCTTCTCTATATCTGCCCTTAATTCATAGATCTCTTTATCCATTTCTGCAAGATTTTCTGCTTTGCTCTTCCTCCCAGCATGCCTATGGTCTTCAGTAACCATGGTGCTATCTTTGTCTGCTTTCCTAGAAAACCTGTTGCTATCACTCTGCACCAAGAGTGTTACCAGCTTCATCCTACAGTCTCTCTGACTACTTATGGACTTTTTCCTACCTGCAAACAAATCCCTACAGAGTCTCCAACGCTCTGTCTTCTTCCTTTTCTTCCCTGCTTCACCTGAAATATACAAGTGAAGTCCCTGCTCTGATACCACTTGATGTGTATCAGAGTGATATTTACCTCTTCCTACCTCTTCCTACCTAAAATATAAAAGCAAGAATCAAAGCTCTGATACCTCTTGATGTAGTAGAGAGTACGCGTGTCCACCACCTTGCGCGCTCTCCTGCTCACAGGATCATTCAAATTCCCCCTTGAGCCGAATTGGCTCTTTCGATTCCCTGTTGGAATCTCTATTCAAAACCCGATCCACAAGTCCTTAATTCACCCGCATGGCTTTTTCGCACTTAACCGTGATCTTCCCCGACTCAATATTGGGTTTTGGGGTTTCTTATTTCTCGATGTCAAGAGTTCCTGTCCTTTCGAACTCCCGACCTCCGATTTGTCGATGCGCTCCTCTGCTGCCTTAGCCCCTCCTAGCTAGGCTCTCTAGTCCATATGACTAGTCCTCGTAAGACCGCAATCTTATCTCCTTATCAGGATTCGGGGTTTCGCCATCCTCAATGTCACGAACCTCTGTCCCCGTGATCTCCTGATCACTGATTTTTTGATACGACACTTTACACGTTAGCCCTCCTAGATAATATTTTGGCCCATATGACCACTATCCCATAAGACTGTAGTCTTATATTCTCCTATCAGGGTTTCAGACATCACAATGTCGAAATGCGTAAACACCTTGTCCATGGGATTCCCGATATCCCGACTCGCGATTTCTCGATGTGCTCTCCTACCGGGACTTTTTCCTGGAGGTCTCGATCACTTCCATGCATCCCCTCAATATGGACAGTCTTGATCACCTCTCATGATTTCGCGACTTCAAATGTCCTGGATGCCTCGTCCTCAGGACTCGTGAAATGTCGAACTCTGACTTTCTTCAGATCTCTGACACGTGTCCCAAGTGAATGGACGGTTCAAATCAATCCTCGTTGTTTCGAGACTTGAAATGTCTCAACTTTCTCAACCTCGAGAACTCCAATATCTTGAGTGTCGATATCCCGATACCTATCGGGACTTCTACCTGGCGTGAGAAGGATTAAACCCCGTGCACCTCCTATCCGATTTGACGGTTGATGGGATTTCTGAATGAGATCCAACGACTCTCGATCTCTCCCTTCTATAGGATTCTCCTGAGCTCCTCCTAGATGTAGAAACCAACAGCCCAGATCTTCTTCTTCAGCCAATCTGACGGCTACTGTGCTCCCTCCTGAGCTTGCACACTTTCTTCCGATGCTTGGTAGAATTTTCCAAGTTCCCAAAGGCCTCGAACTTTGTCTTTCTTCTTTGCGAGCTCCTATACCTGAGTTCTCACCTGCATTCTCCTCGATGTTGTTCCTCCTGAGCTTTGCTCCTTTCAAATCCTCAAAGGATCCTTCAACTCCTGTGCCTCTGTAGGGTCCTTACGCACACACAATGTTGTCTCTCCTGATCTTACACACATGCTCAGACCCCTAAGGGATTTTATCCTTCTTCCTTTCTCCTAAAAATGGAGAAATATGGATGCCCTCCTGGCTATCCTTCTGCTCAAGCAACTTCTTGCTAAGTGTTTCAGGGTGTTCAGCAACCCTGTAAAGATCCCCCAATGGACTCTTCCTCCAAATACCAGAACTCAAAGATTTCTCTTCTCTTTTGTGCCTGTCTTCACACTGACTCAAATGCCCTCCTGGTAGAGTATCTTCCTCCAGAATGTCCAGTAGTTCTGTCCTCTTCTGTGCACCCTTTACACCTGCTCAATGCCCTCTTGGCAGAGCTCTCAGAATCCTCAGAGATTCTGATTCTTCTTCGTGAACTCACAACAGAGTTCTTCTCAATGCACCACTATGCATATGATTAATGCCCACTTGGCAGAGCTTCACAAAACTCCTCAGAGCTTATGTCTACAACTGTGTTCCTCATACACAGCCTTGCCTCCTGAGGTATTCAGTAACCTCACAGGTCTTTCTCTGAGTTGTTGATTCCAGCTCCTGTGCCGCAACACGTCTTTGTCTGACTCTGCAGAGTTCATAAATGCATCCTCTGTGCGCGGCTATCAGAACCCGCAGTGTTCTGTCACACCCTCCTGGTGTGAAGCCTCAAAGAGATTCACCTGAAATCAGACACACTCCTGCAAATGCAAACCTACAATATACATCTACAACATATAAGAACACTCACAGACATTCATTCAACACAGAATACATGCAGGAAAAACTTCTTCTTTTTGTATTAAAATGGAAAATGCTTGTTTATACAAAGTGTTCCTGAGCACGGCCTATAACAAGGTCTCGGATCCTCCCTTCTCTTCTATCTCTTCCTCGACTAACTACTAAAGAGATACTCCTACTCTCTTTTACCTGAGGGGGCTCTTAGAGCTCTTCCCTCCAATATACCTACCCTATTCAATTACATTGAATGGGCTGTTTAGTCCTCTATCGGATCTAGATCTCAGCCTTACAAAACATTAAAGGCCTATCTACCTAATGTCTGCACAAAGGCACGACTTCCCAGCTCAACAACTTAAATATTAATTACATTCAATTCAGATTTTAAATGAGGTTGCACCTCTCTTCAGCTTTGAATGTGTGTGCTTGACATGGCTAACTGGCTGGCTGGCTGACATGAAGATATGCTCCTGCATCACACCTAAATTGGTATTGTTATCATAGGATTTGTACTTGTGGAAATCCCCCACAAGATTCCTATCTTGTGTAATAATAAAAAATATCCACCATTATCACCTAAGCGGGTATTTCTCTCATTTTAGTGAAGGATAAAGGTCCAACACGAGGAGAGCTTCCCTAGTGACTTCAAAGGATCAAATAACAATATTAACCAGGCCTATAATCCCCTATATGGGTCACTTAGATTGTCAATCTAGGTCTAGGGAAAGGTGAAGGATCAAGTTGGTTGAAAAAGGTAATTAGGAAAGTTGTACGAGACAATAAACACTTCAATGCATAATATCATAAATTACCAAGCTATATAGCATAATAATCACCACTAGACATTATATGACAAGTAAAACCTATTTATGTTGGAAATTTGTTGCACTCAACTAGTTTATATCATCAATAAAATATTTACAACAACAACAAGAAATACAACCCTAAAAATTATCAATTGACTCACTACATTTATATTATAGAATGAGGAATAATATTAAATTGCTAGAATAATTTTCTGGGCAATTTTTTCCAAAATATTAAGTGAATTTGCAGAAAAAAATCTGTAGCCCTAATGGCTGTAGAAAACAATTTATGACAACAACAAGAAAACAAGTGATTTTGCACAATGTTAGAGTAGAATTAACTTGCTAGTGATGTCACAAATGCAATTTAAGAAAGGGTTTTAAGATAAACTAGTCATTCTAAAAGTATTTCACCAAAAAGAGAACTCTAAACTAGTGTCGTTGTATTTATAGGAGTTATGGATTCAAGCATGCAAAACTTTAAGAATGACCTAGATACTCAAGAAGGATGAATTCCAACCCTAAGGTGCAACCTCTGTTGGGACTTAGGATAAAACTTGCAAGAAAACAATTTCTAGGGTGCAACCTCTCTTAGGCCCTAAATGCCATATTTCCTCTTCTAGATAACCTAGGTCAAGGATCAATATGGAATAGGATCAAAACCATAAGGTGAAACCTATCTTGGGCCTTAGGTCTTTGAAACCTGGCAAGAGACTAGGTCTCTTAATTCCTTAAAAAAAACTTGGAGTAGAACAAATAGGGAAGGAAGAACACATAAATTAGTCAATGTGGAAACATACCAATATCCCTAGCTTAAGAACCCAAGACTAGAAAAAAACATGACACAACATATAAATTTCCTTAGGTTTATGTAATAAAAAATACTATCTAGAGAGAGCTCACAGCTTTTAATCGACGGTTGTCCTCGCTAGTTGTAGTTTCTAGCTCTATTATAAGACTTGTGGGTGATAACCTTTAAGAAAACACAAGCCAACAAGAGAGAAAACAACAAAAGTATATTTTGATAAAATATATGCAAATGATCAAGGATAAATGCAATAAAGATCAACTAAAATGGATAGCATTTGTGGGAAAGAACATATATTGTTGTATTAATAATAATGGAAGAGATTACAAACAGAGCCTTGATGTCTTTAAGTCCCTCCCAATGATTTATTTCTCCAACACGCACCCTTTTCTTCTATGAGTTATGACACCATAGGTTTGATACCATCCCATCCAAGTCAAACGACATCTTAACAAATTAGAAGTTAAAGCCATGATTGACCACTATTCATGATTGATTGGTTAATTGATTCATTGATTAGATTTATTCATGAGAAATGCTTCCTTTTATATCTTTGAAAATGAAGGGATGATAAGGATAGGATGAGAGGTTATGATCTCACCAAATCAGGAATATGAGTGAGATCCAAACTTATCGAAGGACACCTCACCCTCGAAGATTTTGTCCTAGAAACTTTGCAAATCTCTTCTTTTTTCCTTCGTACGAATAGTGTCACACCTTATGAACGAGAAACATGTGACATTGTCACATGATACTGTCTTGCAACATGAAACACTTAAGGTTATTTCATGTTGCAGTGTAACACATTGTAACACCTTCATACATTAGGGTTTTCAAAGGAAATTTCCATAGTTTCATCTCTCTAATAAAGGTTTTTCTTCCATCTTCTTCAAGGATTAAGGAAATAATCCTTTGAATGAAAAAGGGTAGGTGCACATCATCAATGGTCATAGTGGTGAAGAAAATAATGTGTAACATAATTCCCCCCAAAATATGAAGTTAGAAAAGGAGTGATAGCTGAAATGCTTTGTTGTGTGGGTGTTCAAACAAGTAACACATCAATCAGAAACCTACCAAACAACAAACAAGGAGTTAGAGTACAATAATATATATCATCATTGAGGTAGGAGTTCCCATACTCATTTTACAAGTGACTCAAAGCATAAGTGCCAACATGCGAAGATCCATGTCAAGTAAGATAGGTCATGGCCACCAAAATAAACTGTGGATCCATGCCATTATGACTCAAATCTTAACATAGCCACCAAAAATACATTGTGGATATATGTCATAAAGACTCAAATTTGAACATAGCCACGAGACATACACTATGGATCTATGAAACAATAAATACTCAAAATAATCCATCACAACCTGGATCTAACAAAAAGGATCCAGTTTCTACATCTCTATTGTGTCACAGTATGAATCTATCCATGCGAATAGATATGTTGAATTCGAACATGGTAGAAACCATCTAATTACCAATTACTGATGAAAATAGTTAACATATGCGAAAGGAACCACCAATAATGACGATGGACCTTAAGGTACATAAGTACATTCTATGGAGCGTGAATAGATTATCTAATGTTGAACACCCATAGAATCATTCGATCAAAGCTCAATTATGAAAACCTGTCATCAAAGGTGAGTAAAGTTTCCATTGAGGCATGAAAGCCCGAAGGTACTGTAAAGTTTCTAAACCAACTTCATAGATAACACGCTAAAGTCGATAGGAAGTGATTCTTCACAGAAGGGCCTTGAGGTATCCCCCATTGACGACACGAAATAAGTACAAATATGTGAAGTAGATCAGAGCACATAGTGATTTAGGAATGACTCAAGGATGGTCAATGATATATACGGCTTAAGTATTGTATTTTTTATTAATTGGGTTGGTTGTCATTGATGTCAACCCTTGAAGAAAGTACGGTAGCAAATTCTGGTAGCACAAAGGTTTGGGTAATGGACCCAAGTTTGTTTGATGTCTAATAGTATGAGTTTTGATATATTTGCAGGTAATACTATTCTATATGGATAGTACATGTCATGCCATTTCTGGTGGTATGTGGAACGTAACATAAATCCTCA
>SNQJ01S0201060.1:0-16904 GCA_010110895.2 Picea sitchensis | reverse complement strand
TAAACCTATACCAATAAACCTGAACCATGCATTAACCATGCATCAACCTGTACCTTAACCTGTAATCAACTTGTACCATAAACAAGTGCATCAACCATGCACCAACCTATACCATAAACAAGTGCATCAACCATGCACCAACATGTACCAAACAATTTGTAATCAACCTGTACCATAAACAAGTGCAACCAACCATGTACCAAGTATGTACCAATAATGTGTCAACTACTCATCAATATGTACCAACATCATCAACTATATACCTCATGTATGTGCCAACTCATCAACTACTTGTCTCAACCATGTACCCAACTTGTACCTCATCCAAAATCCCTCATCCATTTCATCATCCAAATCTAATTTGTAGCTCTTTAATAGACCTGGTGTATATGATCACATTCCTGCAAACCTTCCTTAACTTCAACAACAAGAGACTAGCATTTACATCAAACTTTTCTTTAGTCTCACATGACTAGTTTTGGATTAGTCAACAACCCTAACTTGAAATAATCATAAATTTGTACCTGTAATGAATAAAGATCTAAAAATGATACAAAATGTTCTTCAGTGTGTTTTATGCAATTTCTCCAGGTTTTACTACTTGGAACCTCTCATAAACGTAGTTATGGAAAAAATGGCACACCTTGCTGAATTCTGGCTTATTCTAGAGAGCGACCTTGTAGAGCGTGCCCCGCATGGAATTTTTGTTGAATCGATCTGAAAATATTAAATAGGATACTACATAATGTAATATAACCAAAACATTTGATCTTACTGAATTTTTATCTTTTATGAAGAAGTTATGATGTTTTTACCTGAAACACCTGTTTTTGACTAGTTTCAGGACTCGCCACAAATCCTATATTCCACGGAGTGTAACTCCAAAAATACAACGACCCACAAGATAAATTGTTTACCACAGATAATTGGATAGGTTTCCTCAATGAAATATCAATTTCGTGGTCTGAATCATTCTAGAAAAAAAAATCTTGCGAAAATGGTGAGATGACCGGTAAATAACATACCTTAGAAAGCATCATCAAAAGAATTTATCCTTCCTTGAATTTCGGCCTTCTTTTCTTCCCCTTCCCATAGAAATTAGGCTTAGATATCCTTTGGTTACCTCAGACACCTATAATTATTCAATATTCTCAAGTGTATCTTAAACGAGAGAGCCTTGCCTCTTATTTATACTCTCCAGGTAGCTTCCTTAAAAACATCTTCTAGGTCACTTTGCCCACTTTCCTTATTTTAGGGTTAACCTACTTCTAATTTCTCCATTAAATTTATTATTTAAATAATTTATTTTGTATTCACTTTGAATTATAATAACCTCATCATTTCACTTTATTATTTACCTTCTAAAATCTCTTAAGCCACTTTGACTACTTTAACCTTTTGGGACTTCTAGATGACATAAGAGGGTCCTCCAACTTCGTAAGGCCATAAATCTCAAACTGTGAGGATTTATGTGACGTTCCACATACCACCATAAATGGAATGACAAGAACTATCCATCTAGGATATTTTCACTAACAAATTCACTTAATTTCATCTCATTATTCCACAAATACGCATGGTTTCTCTAACCATACTTCTAGGATAACTCAATCCACAAAGCGTCTTCCCATGAGGGCTTTCACCATAAGGGGACCAATTTGGAGTTCATCCATATTTACTTCTTATCTACCATGACAAGACAATAATGAGTCATATTTACATCAAACAAACGTGGGTCCATTACCCAAACCTTTGTGTTACCTGGCTTTCTTCAAGGGTTGACATCAATGACAACTAACCTTAATCAACAATATCCCCCTTTGGCATTGATGGAAACACTCTGATGAAATACTGAAATCATATCACTCATGCTCCCCCTGGAACCATGCCTTTATCCTCTGCATCTGATAAATCTCTCCCCCTTTTTCATCAACGACAAAGGTATATTTCCATCTAGGGCTGCTCCCCTTGATTGAACTGTCCTCTTATGGTGCTTCCTTGTGTACATATAAGATAAGCCATCAAATTTTTTTATTTTGGAGTAGAAATAAATCCAATTCTATGGTGAAGATACTCAAAGGCTTCCCATGGAAGTGGTTCTATAAATATGTCTGCCACTTGTTCTTTTGTGCCCACATACTCAACTCTGATGTTCTTTTCTGCAACCTCCTCCAATAGAAAGTGATACTTGATTGGAATGTTCTTCGTATTGGAGTGCATCATTGGGTTCTTTGAGATACTGATGGCACTTGTATTATCACAATATATTGGAATGGGTTCATCATACTCAACCTGTATATCTGTCAGAGTTTGTTTCATCCAAAGAACCTATGTACAACATGATGCTACTGCAATATACTCTGCCTCGGCTATAGATAAGGATATTGATGATTGCTTCTTACTTAGCCATGATAATAAAAACTCACCCAAGTAGAATGTTTCTCCACTTGTGCTTTGTTGGTCATCAATACAACCTGCCCAATCTGCATCTATGTAGGCAATAAGTGATAGATCCTTTCATTTTGGATATCATAATCCAAACTCTTATGTTCCTTTGAGATATCTGAAAATCCTCTTCATTGCTAATACATGTGATTCCTTTGTTGCTACTTGAAATCGTGCCACCTGTCCAACTTCCTGCATTACATCTGGTCTGGATGCTGTCACATATAGTAGGTTTCCAATCATTGACCTATATTTCTTCTGATCTGTATAATTTGAGTCATAATCTTTGCTCAACTTGCAACTGGTTTTCATGGGAGTGATAATTGGTTTGCAATCTTCCATTCCAAACCTCTTTAGCATTTCTCTGAAATACTTGGTTTTAGAAATAAATATTCCTTGGTTTCTTTGACGTATCTGAAGTCTCAAAAAGAAGGATAGTTCTCCAAGTAATGACATTTCAAATTCATTCTGCATTTCTTTTGAAAAATTTTGGCTTAACCTGTCACCATCACTACCAAAAATAATATCATCAACATAAACTTCAACTAATAAAATATTACCTCGACTTACCTTGATGTAGAGTTTGTTGTCTACACTTCATTTTCTGAACCCTGCCTGCTATATATACTTATCCAGTCAAGAGTACCATGCTCTAGGAGCATGTTTTAGACCATACAAGGCCTTCTTTAATTTACACACATGTTTTGCGTTCTATGACAAATGAAATCCTTCTGGTTGTTCAATGCAAACTTCTTCTTCAAGTTCCCCATTCAAAAAAGATGATTTTACATCCATCTGATATAATTTAATATTTTTCGAGCATGCATAAGCTAAAAACAAAGGGATTTCTTCCATTATGGTAACTGGGGAAAATGTCTCTTCAAAGTTGATTCCTTCAATCTGTGCATATCCTTTACATTCCAATCTAGATTTGTTCCTTGTAATTTGTTCATCTTCATTTAATTTATTCCTGAAAACCCATTTTGTGTCGATCACATTCTTATTCTTTGGTCTTGGAACCAATTCCAAAGTGTCATTTTTCTCTATTTGATCCAATTATTCACCCATGGCCTTATTCCAAAATTCATCCTCGTTGGCTTCTTCAAAACAATTTGGTTCAATTGTAGATAAGAGTGCTAGGTGTGTTTGTTCTGGTGAACTAATTCTTCTTCTAGTCTCAACTCTTGCATCTTTGTTTCCGATAATCTGATCTGAAGGATGATTCTTTTGTACTCATTTACTGGGTGTCTTTGGAGACACTTGAACTTTCTCTTCTGCTTTTGTCGGATTCTCTTCATCTTCCTCTTCTACTTATTTTTCATCTTCTAAGGGATGTTTCATTGATTCATTTTCTTCCTTTGATTCTGGTCTTCCTGTTTCATCAATTGTTACGTTGATTCTTTCCACAACTTTGTTCAATCTTAGATTGTAACACTTGTATTCTTTCCTTGTACTTGAGTAACCAACAAGTACTCCTTTGTCCACACGAGAGTCAAACTTTCCCATTCCGCCATATTCTCTTTTGATATAGCATTTGCTTCCAAAAACTCTGAAGTGCTTCATCATTTCCTTTTCTTCTATCTTTTCTTTGAGTGCTTCATCAATTATTTTATATTCTTCTATTTGAACCTTCAATTTTGTGATCATGTGTTCTAGTTCTTGAGTGTCTTCTTACTTGTCTAGTTCTACTTGTAGTTTCTTATTTTTCTTCTTTTCTCTTATGATAACTTCTATGGCACACATTAATTCTTCTCAATAGTCAACTTATACTTCTTCAATTTCTTCTTTGACTTCTTCATATTCTTCTTTGACTTCTTCATATTCTTCTTCGGAGTCTTCTTTGCCAGAGTCTTCTACTTCCATGAATAGAACTCTTCCTGTCTCACTGTCACTGATTTCATCTTCATCTGATGATGATATGTCTTCTTTGGTGCATAATATTTTCTTGAAAACTTTCTTTGTAGTTCTTTTTCCTTTATATGTGTGTTTACCTTTTGAGTAACCTTCATCATTTCTCTTTTTCTTATGAGGAAATTTGTTAGAAAAATGACCATTACCATCACAATTAAAACAAATTAAAAGCTTACCTCTATACCTACCGTCGGTTCCCTTGTTTAGTCTTTTGACAAAGTTNATGATGATATGTCTTCTTTGGTGCATAATATTTTCTTGAAAACTTTCTTTGTAGTTCTTTTTCCTTTATATGTGTGTTTACCTTTTGAGTAACCTTCATCATTTCTCTTTTTCTTATGAGGAAATTTGTTAGAAAAATGACCAATACCATCACAATTAAAACAAATTAAAGGAAGCTTACCTCTATACCTATCGTCAGTTTCCTTGCTCAGTCTTTTGACAAAGTTGGCCACTTCTTCATCATCTTCCAAAACATCACTTCTGCTGATATATTCTTCTTGTTCATTTTTCATTTTCTTTGATCTTTCAGATGCTTTGAAGGTTTCTTCTTTTACATCTAGATTTTTCTGTTCAGTTCTCATTTCATATGCTGTGAGGATTCCATGTAGTTCGTCCATGCTTATTGAGTTTAGATCCTATCTTTCTTCTAGTGTTGATATCTTAGGGTTAAATCTCATAGGAAGAGATCTTAGTACCTTTCGAACAATTATAGATTCTTCGATTTCTTCTCCCAATCCTATGATTGCATTCATTGTTTCATCGACTCGTAAGAAGTAGGTTGCAATATTCTCATCTTCCTTCATTTTTAGTTGTTCGAATTGACCTCTGTAAGTTTGAAACTTTGCTACCTTGACTTTTGTATATCCTTCATAAATATTTAGAATCTTGTCCTAAATCTCTTTAGCGGATTTACAATGTGAAACTTTGGTGAATATCATGTCACTGAGACCATTCAAAAGTGCATTTTTGGCTTTGGAATTATTCTCACTGAGTTTCACTACTTTGTCATTTGTTGGTGGAACTGTTGGTGTTGTGTATCCATCTAAAATTGATTGCCAAACTTGAAATCCCTATGCTTGTATATATGTCTTCATCCTTTTGCTCCAAAAAGAATACTTTTGTCCATCAAACTGTGGTATTCCATTTTTATACAAGTTGGTACTCTCCATGATCTATCTTTCAGTGGTTAAACTGATTTCTCAAGGAACCTGCTCTGATTCCAATTGTTGGATTACTGAGAGGGGGGGGGTGAATCAGTAATAGTGTAATTATAATCCTTTTTCTTCAAATAATCCAAGTGTTATATCAATGTATAATTATTATCCAATAATGAGCAATAAGAAATGAACAATCACATGCATACACAGTACACCAGTGTTTTACATGGAAACACAAATCGGGAGAAAACCAAATAATGTTTTTTCTTATATGTCTTGAAGAATTGCATTCATTGGAAGCACCAACTTCGTTTGTTTTCCAGATGCAATTGGAAGGAGGCTCCAACCCCCTAGTTTCTCATGCTACAACCTGAGAGAAGCTCCAACTCCCCAATTCTCTGGGTACAACTAGAAGGAGGCTACAACCCCCTATGTTCTCTGGCTACAACCGGAAGGTGGTTACAATCACCTGTCCTTGCCCCGTCCAACCACCCTGAAGTAGAAGTAGAATGATGGAACCAATGTCACACTATTACTGTGAGATATACCACTATAAACTTGTACCAATAAACCTGAACCATGCATCAACCATGCATCAACCTGTACCTCAACCTGTACCATAAACAAGTGCATCAACCATGCACCAACCTATACCAAACAATATGTAATCAACCTGTACCATAAACAAGTGCAACCAAACATGTACCAAGTATGTACCATTCATGTGTCAACTACTCATCAACTATGACTCATCAATATATACCACCATCATCAACTATACACCTCATGTATGTGCCAACTCATTAACTACTTGTCTCAACCATGTACCCAACTTGTACCTCAACCAAAATCCCTCATCAATTTCATCATCCAAATATGATTTATAACTCTGTAATATACCTGGTGTATATGATCACATACCTTCAAACCTTCCTTAACTTTAAACAACAAGAGACTATCATTTACATCAAACTTTTCTTTAGTCTCACATGCCTAGTTTTGTATTAGTCAACAACCCTAACTTGAAATAATCATAACTTTGTACCTGTAATGAATAAATATCTTAAATTGATACATAATGTTATTCAATGTGTTTTATGAAATTCCTCCATGTTTCACTACTTGGAACCTCTCAGAAAAGTAGTTATAGCAAAAATGGCATACCTTGCTGAATTCTGGCTTATTCTAGAGAGCGACCTTGTAGAGCGTGCCCCGCACGGAATATTTGTTGAATCAATATGAAACTATTACAAAGAATACTATAGATGGTATTCTAACTAAAACATTTGATATTACTTAAGTTTTATCTGTTATGAATAAGTTATGACGTTTTTACCCGAAACACATGTTTTTGACTAGTTTCAGGACTAACCACAAACCCTAATTTCTATGGAGTGTAAATCCAAAAATAAAAAAAAACCACAAGATGAATTTTTTACCACATATACTTGGATAGGTTTCATAAATGGAATATCCATTTCATGGTATGAAGCATTCTATAAAAAAAATTATTGTGAAAATGGTGAGATGACCAGTAAATAACATACCTTAGAAAGCATCATCAAAAGAATTTATCCTTCCTTGACTTCCGGCCTTCTTTTCTTCACCTTCCCTCAGAAATTCGGCTTAGATATCCTTTGTTTACCTCAGAAACCTATAGGTATTCAATATGATCAAGTGTATCTTAAATGAGAGAGCCTTGCCTTTTATTTATACTCTCCAAGTATCTTCCTTAAAAACATCTTCTAGGTCACTTTACCCACTTTCCTTATTTTAGGGTTAACCCACTTCTAATATCTCTATTAAATTTATTATTTAAATAGTTTATTTTGTATTCACTTTGAATTATACTACACTCATCACTTCACTTTATTATTTACCTTCTAAAATATCTTAAACGACTTTGACTACTTTGACCTTTTGAGGATTCTAGATGACATAAGAGGGTCCTCCAACTTCGTAAGACCATAACTCTCAAACCGCAAGGAGTTATGTGATGTTCCACATACCACCAGAAATGGAATGACAAGAACTATCCATATAGGATATTTTTACAAACAAATTCACTGACCTTCATCTCATTATTCCACAAATAATCATGGGTTCTCTAACCATACTTCTAGGATAACTCAATCTGCAAAGCGTCTTCCCGTGAGCGCTTTCACCATAAGGGGACCACTTTGGAGTTCATCCATATGTACTTATTATCAGCCATGAAAAGAAAATAATGAGTCATCTTTACATCAGACAAACTTGGTTCCATTACCGAAACCTTTGTGCTATCAGGCTTTCTTCAAGGGTTGACATCAATGACAACTAACCTTAATCAACAACCATAAATATTCAAGTAACTAATTTCCTTCCGAAGGTATAGAGAGAAAATATAGGTCCCCAGTAAAAAATTCCCGAGATTAAGAATAGGAGATTAACCCTAATTTCCAACTGGTTACATTCTATATATAAATCTTCTTATATCATCTATGAAACTAAATTCCTGCCCCATTAAAAGCATGGATAAATTTTGAACTACCTTTTCTCCATATGTCATTAGTTCTTGAAAGAATATGATATATGGATTATGAAATTTAGTTAACCTTTTGATAACCAATTTATTTGAGGAATTGACCAACCCTCTATAGTTTAGGGTTAGGAAGATCATCTAGAATCATCTCTCTGGGCCTTTTATCTAGGAGAACTAATCACTATTACTTTTTGTCCAATTTTGAATTTGGTATTTGTTTTCTTTTGATCCAAGGATGGGAATGTTTTTCTCCATGTCTAAGTCTCTTTGGGGATGTTCATCTAAGGAGTCCGATCAAAATATTTCTTTCCTTAAATATCCTTACAAACCCATATTTTTCTTATGTTTGGGAGATGACATTCCTTAGCTAGCTTCCCATACTCATGGAACCTAACACATTTGAATGATTGAACCCTCTAATTTTGCATCCAAAACTAAATATATAAAAAAAATTATTTAGAACTTTGAATATAGAAAAAAAATTCAAAAATTGGAACTAGGATGAGAATGGACTACTCACTAACAACACATGCGCATGTGATTGAAGGTACAACCAAACATGTATATGTTTGATATTTCTTCCTCGAGTGAGGGAAGATTAGGACAAATAGAGGGAAATGTGACTGCATCTAGTAGATATGATACATAAACAAGGACCAGAGGTGAAAAAGTCAGAAGAAAATTATGTAGACGCATGGAATTTTTTCTTGCCAAAGGAGGATCATGATCTTATGATGATGAAAGAATAGGAGACATAAAGGTGCCACTCAGGTATAAGAATCTGGTGAAACAATGGGTACCCAAGGAACTGCCTCCGTTAGACACTAACTTCATTGTCAACAATATGACATATCGCATTGCACCATCCTCCCTACATGTCCTGGGGCTATTTACCATGGATGGAATAACTGTAAAATACAATACATTAAATGAATTGATGGACTATGTTGAACCATGTTACAAATATAATGATTGGATGGGGTTGGTCCTGTATATGAGAAGTATGTAGAGATATGCACTCGCCTCAAATTATATACAACTAATAAACAACGATAAAAATAAGGGAGGGACTATCTATATTGATGGAAGGCCTAAATCTTCTGGAAATATCGTAGGGTTTATAAACATCACATGAATCGGGACAACAAACAAAAAATTGAATTGCATATATGAGGGACACAAAGAGAATCGGGTAGTCCTGTGCACAATAAAAAAGATAGCTCCCGGGGAAGAGTTATTAGTGTATTACCATTTGAATCGAATAGAAACATCGATTAATAGTGTGTAGGTACTTATGCAACACCTTTTTAAGCAACTTCTACTTATTGCATTATATTGTTTTTTATCTTTAACAATGTTTTAAATATTTCATGGTCCCAATTTTATAATAATGTGGGAGGTTGATCGTTGAGATTGATTTTATTTGGGTGGCAATCATTTTTTTTGTTACCGTAAACCATTTTTTAAATATTTGGGGGTTCTAATTATATTATAATGTGGAAGGATGATCGTGGAAAAGGGCCAGCCGCAAAACATGTAAATGATTATCAAATTTGACTTTTGTTTTATGTGAATTTTATTATTTGTTTATATAATTTTATTTGTGTGGCGATAATTTATTTCATTTGTTTATATAAATGAAATAACATTGATTTTCATGTTGAAATTATATGTAGTTGGCAGGCCATGTTGATCATGATTCTCCGATGAGGAGGGGTTGTATTCATCCCATGATCTGATGGTATTAATAAAAAGAAAGATCATTAAAGTGAAAAAGGAACTTGATATCTTGTTATATCATCCAGATCAAACTCTTGATGTCCTAGAAAGGATCAATCTCCTTATGTCAAAGCTTAACACATATAAGGTAATAACCTTAATTTAAAGTGTTTTTTTTAATGTACTCATATGTTCAATTATGAAAGTCTATTTTTTTAACTTTTACATTATCTCACGAAANAAAAAAAAAAAAAAAAATTATAAAGAGACTTTTGGAGCCTATTCAGCCCAGTGTTGGTAGTAGTGGCGCTGCAGAGATGCCACAGATTCCTGAAGTAGGATATCATACAACTGCTAGAGTATTGTTTACTTCTCCATCTTCCACACCTAATCTAGATAGGATCCATGACACATGCCACCAACCATCCACACAACAGTCATGCTCTAGAGGTGGTGACAAAGATCAGGATGACGATGTGGTTGACATGGTTGCATTTCCTGGAGCTAGATGTGTGATCAACACGGGGAACCTTCCATGCACATTTTTGGTCAACGATAACGGACTTCCATTAAAACAAATAAGACTCCCAGGTAATTTTTCATATTTTAACTGTTTCATGTTGTCCATATCATACACAAATCATCTAGATTATTATTTTTAAAATAATTATCATATCTTTTGTGTGTGTAGGAAATGACCATTTTTATAGGCACCTAGAGAGCAAGGCCTTGTTGATTTTTGGGGCAACCTTACGCATGAGGTGGAATTCCAAATTCCAACCTAAAAAAGGAACTTATGGATTATCTCAAAGGCCTCTTTGGAGTAGACATGTTCAATAAAAAAGTGGTCACCTCTGCAGTAGGAGAATATTTAAAATATACGTGGGATGTTTATAGATGAATCTTGGCATGCAACCCTAGGTATGAGTGTCCTCCCTCGATTCTAGAGAGAAAGTGGAAGGTGATAATTGATGATGAAAAATAAAATATATTGAAAAAATCAGGAGAAAAAATAACTGGTACCTCAAGGTAAATTACAATATTTTGATTTCAATACCTTTAATTTTCTTTAGATCTAAATACAAGTGTGGTATATAACATACTTGAAAATTTTCATGATAGGTTGCTCGACACTTCGAAGGAAACCAAAGCAAGGATTGTCAAACATGGCCAACACAAGCTAGGCTAGGGAAGCTACTCGAGGTTACAATCAGGAATCATAAGTACCCAATTAATCATCTTAAGAATGTTATTTGTATCGCCTTACAAATTTCAGTTTATTGTAGCCAAAAACATTAAAAAAACATGCTCTTATGAAATGCAGGGCGACGACTTCGAAACTGAAACCATAGAGGAAGACATCCAACTTGGTTACAAGTACGACTATAAAACCGTGGTGGATCGTAGGAAAAGCATGGGGCATACCCCATGATCCATTTTGTGAGATAAGGTAAATAAAAATCAGTCTACATTAACCTTTCATTACTTATAAAATACGTAAATGTTTGATATTTTCCATAACTTTAATGTATTGCTTTGTTTTAATCAGGGGAGAATCACTGTCAATGAAACCATTAGCACTGGAAAACAAAGTTTTGATAGTGCAACACGTCCAGAAGATCATGGTGCTCCCCAATAGCCCCAATATGTTCATGTGACCGAGGCCCACAACAATAATTAAATGGATGTATATTAATCATGTACGTAATAATTTCTTACTTAAAAATTTTTTACTTCTAATTTTTATTAATTATACATTTATGGTTTTGTCCTTATAAATTTTGTCGTTTTTGTTAGCACAGAAATTTGCAGTAGCAAATTTGGTCATTTTACAGTGCCGATGAATTAGGAGATTTCGCAACACCAGCTTCGTCAATGACAATTTCAAAAAATCTTCAAAATTTGGCGAATAGAATTGACTTTTAAAAGCCAATTTTGGGTCTTGAGTCTCTATGTAGGGTACTAGCGATTTTATTAAAAAAAAAAATGTTTTAAAGCCAATTTTGTCTTTATTAGTCAATCTTAAGATCTCATGCTTCTAAATAGGGTCATCTCATATGTTTTACTGACCAAAAATATTGGGGCCCGAAGGCCAAGTTCCAATTCCACGAGCCTAACAACCAAGTACTTGCCACAGTAACACAACATCAAGCCAACACGCAAGCCAAAGTTGAGACCAAGCACCCAAAGTGCCTAGTCACATGGAGGAGGAGCCCACAATGGGTGTTTCATTGCACTACACATTGGAAGGAAATGTGAGCCTTGGTGAATATGAAATCTAATTACTATTGTCATTCCGTTGATGTGGGATATTTCCCCAACAAAAAAATCAAAACACTCGTAAAGTGTTTCCAGCAAATGATTTCAAAGTCTAGATGTCAAGTGGAATGAGGCTAAGTGCTCATGAAAATTCCAAGGAGAATTTTTGTCTCCATTCACCCTTCATGCTAATGATTTCAAACCCTCTCTTCGCCGATTGGAATGCATTAAAAATTTGAGACAATATTTCAACATGGATGCCAGCTAGTAGGTTTGTGGTGTTTTGGAGTGTGCCAAGTGTTGAACTGAGCATAACTGACAATCCCAAGCTCAAGAGCCCACCATCTATCACACAAAACGCCAAGTTTCATTATGCTCAAGTGTCATAACTAAGAGAAACATTTTTGAATAGAGGAAAGCAATCAACTAATGGATGGAAGAGGATCATATTTGTCTCACATTTTTAGGCAACAACCCGCAAAAAATCCATATTAACAGGAAATTGATTAACCAACGCTTCCAGATTCAATTGTAGCCAAATATTAAATCCTAGATTTCAAATGAAACTCCAGCATTCGGTGGCGATTTCCTTCAGTATTCTAAGGCACAAAATGGAAAGATACCTGATAGCGAGGGAGAATTTTTACACATGTTAATCATCTCTTGTAATTGTTTTCTAGAAAGTAGGAGCTCAGTTTTGATGAGTCACTCCTTTTGCAACCAATTTCTATTTTTGGAATCTTGGAAAGAATGGCCCATTTCTTGGCCTCATATGTAACTTATCTAGATTTACTGTTAAAAATAAAAAAATGAGGTTGAACCTGGGGGTTCATTCTTGAGACTGGCATTCAATTTTGAGATATCTGGGAGGCCTTAGGAGCAAATGACTATTTATTTCATATTGTAATATTGAGGGGCATGTGGCTATGCATTTGAATGTTATTGAATATTCCTTTGAGATGGTATACTAGATTGTCTTCAATGTTTTCCAATTCCATTCTTCTTCTTATTTGAAAGTAATATCTCTAATTTATGGATTCCTGAAGCAACAAATCTATTGTGAACTTGCCCATCTATCACTGTTTACTTTTCAAACACATCTTTATTCTCTTTGTAGAGAGGATCTCTGCTTAGTAGATGTTTATCCTTATGTTAATTCTTGTGTTTGATAGGTAGCTCAAATGCCTTCAGTGAGAAGAATGTTTATGACTCCATCGCCCAATGGTCCATCACTGATATGCAGTGACCTTTGTTGCCTTTTCCTTTTCATTTGAGAATTTCTTATCCCTAATTTTAAATCTTAATATAAATCAATTCTATGTTACCAAGCTTACTCCCATTTTCAGACTAGGAGTGACTCTTGGAGCTAACATTTTGGTGTCATTTCTGGGGACGGAAGTGAAGATATCTTCCCTGGGATAAAGAAAAATGATTGGATCCATTCTTAGATGGTGAACTGAAGCTGGACACATTGTTGTGACTGCTCATCTTTCACCATGGTGACTCCATTGTTCAAAAAACTGTTGACAACTCCACTAGTTTGAAATGGACAAGATCTTATCTCAGAGGTATACTTTCTGTGATTTTTCAAAGATAGTTGGTTTCCCTAATCTAGTGCCTAGTAGAGATGAATGGGAAGGTTTCCTTCCCAGATTTTAGGGAGAAGATTGGGAAGTACCAACTAAACATTTGTTGGATTTTCATGATTTTATTCACCGACTTCATATCGTGCATGAATATGTTCAGATTGATCTTTTCAAGTACTCCTTGGAAGGAAAGGCTCATGAGTAGTGTAGATCTCTTTCGGTTTCTTGCATTCAGTTGTTGACATATTTTCATATTGCATTTAATAATTATTGCAAACAAGGTTATGGTGATGATATCCTATATGAAGAATGTTATATGGAATTTAATAAGTTATATAGAATATCTGTCAAAAAAAGTGTTTGCAATCAAGGAATAGTTGAAGAAATTATTCCTCGATATTTTCAACATGTTTCCCATGATTTTCAAAATGCTTTATTTTCTCAAGAAACTAAAGTTGAAGCAGGCGAGCCGATCCATGAAATGCTTCTTGCTGAATTTTTTCATTACTCTGAACAATGTGGGGAGTTGGAGGTTTCTCATGAATTTCATGATCCTGTGGCATTTTGCATGGAGTTGTATTTTTCAAAGGTCTCCAATGCTCCAGTTTTGGGTAGGATTTCAGTTTACAACTGTAATTATTTGCTACTCATTCATTTTCTGCTGCAAAAATCCCTGTTTTCCTGCATGTTTTCATTCACTCACAAGGAAAAAGACCATGTTGTTAGTAAAATGATTACATTTCTACATTGGAAATTGTCTTTTACATGACCATCTTGACTCCTGCTAGTTAGTGTAGGAGTGTGTTTATATAAGCTCAATATGCGAGCATTTTTTCCAGTTGCATTTGGTTTGCAGTGTGTAGGTGTTTTAGTTTTCAATAATGAGAAGAAATGCTCTCAAGGTTTGAACAATTCATAGTTTCCATCTCTGGTTGATTATATCACATCATAGACATAGTACATATTGAAAGAATGAAATGAATAAGGCATATGGTCTAAAATTTCTTGGCATCTCGTAGGAAGCATGCCATCCCCCATGGAGCCAAATGTTGGTACACAAATTTGCAGTAGAAAATTTGGTCATTTCCCAGCACCAGTGAATTAGGAGATTTCGTAGTGCCAACTTCATCAATGACAATTTCAAAAAATCTTCAAAATTTGTCAAATATAATTGACTTTTAAAAGCCAATTTTGGGTTTCGAGTCTCTATGCAGGGTACTAGCGAATTTTGGCTTTATTAGTCAATCTTAAGCTCTCGGGCTTTTGAATAGGGTCACATCATATGTTTTACTGACCAATAATATTGGGGCCCGAAGGCCAAGCTCCAATTCCATGAGCCTAACAACCATGTACGTGCCACAATAACACAACATCAAGCCAACATGTAAGCCAAAGTCGAGACCAAGCACCCAAAGCATCCAGTCACATGGAGGAGGAGCCCACAATGGAAATTTCATTTCACTGCGCGTCAGAAGGAAATGTAAGCCTTGGTGAATATGAAATATAATTACTAATGCCATTTCATTGATGTGGGATATTTCCCCAACACAAAAACAAAAACGCTCGAAATGTGTTTCTAGCAAATTCTTTCAAACTCCAGATGTCAAGTGGAATGAGGCTAAGTGCTCATGAAAATGCCAAGGAGAGTTTTTCCCTCCATTCTCCCTTCATTCTATTGAATTCAAACCCTCTCTTCGCCGATTGGAATGCATTAAACATTTGAGACAGTCTTTCAACATTGATGCCAACTAGTAGGTTTGCAGTATTTTGAAGTGTGCCAAGTGTTGAACTGAGCCTAACTGACAATCCCGAGCTTGAGAGACCACCAGCTATCACACAAAACACCAAGTTTAATTATGCTCAGGTGTCATAATCGAGAGAAAATGTTTTTAATTGAAGAAAGAAATCAGCTAATGGATGGAAAAGGATCAGATTTGTTTCACATTTTCAGGCAACAAACTGCAAAAAATCCATATTAACAGAAAATCGATTAACCAATGCTTCCATATTCGATGGAAGCCAAAGATTAAATCCCAGATTTCAAATGATAACTCCAAAATTTGGTGGCGATTTACTTCAATATTCTAAGGAACAAAATGGCAAGATACCTGACAGGGAGGGAGTATTTTTACACCTATTAATCATCTCTTGTAACTGTTTCCTAGAAAGTAGTAGCTTGGTTTTGATGAGTTACTCCTTGTGCAACCGATGTCTATTTTTTGGAATCCTAGAAAGAATGGCCCATTTCTTGGCCTCATATGTAAATTATCTATATATACTGTTAAAAATACAAAAAGAGGTTGAACCCGGGGGTTCAGTCTTGAGACTGACATTCAATTTTCAGATATCCGAGAGGTATTAGGAGAAAATGACCGTTTATTTCAGATTGTAAGCCTGAGGGGCATGTGGCTGTGAATTTGAATGTTATTGAATATTCCTTTGAGTTGTTATACCATATTTCCTTCTATGTTTTCCTGTTCTATTATTCTTCTTATTTTAAAGTAATATCTATTATTTATGGATTCCTGAAGAAACAAATCTATTGTGAACTTGCCTGTCTATCACTGTTTACTTTTCAAACACATCTTTATTCTCTTTGCAGAGAGGATCTCTTCTTAGCAGATGTTTATCCTTATGTTAATTCTTTTGTCTGATAGGTAGTTCAAATTACTTCAGTGAGAATAATGTTTATGACTCCATCTCCCAATGCTCCATCACTAATCTGCAGTGACCTTTGTTTCCTTTTCCTTTTCATTTGATAATTTCTTGTCCCTAATTTTAAACCTTTTTATAAATCAATTTATGTTACCAAGATTACTCTCATTTGTAGTCTGGGAGTGGCTCTTGGAGCTAACATTTTCAATGGTAGAGAATCTCATAGTTGAGCCTCCTCGACCTGAAGATGATTAGGAGAATAGGGAATCCATTCCAACAATGTCAACTAGTGGACCAACAGGTAAATAATTACATCGCAGAGGTTTTTTTTAATATTAATGAACTACTTCAATGATATTTAAAAATTGTCCATATAAATTTAATATTATTTTTTTGTAGGTGATGGCCCCTCATAACAGCCTCCATGCTGTGGGTATGAGACTAGACGTGCTCGGTGTGAAAGGACTAAAGCAACATCAACTGTTGAAGAGAACCCAATAAACGAAGACATGCACATGGATGAATTACTTAAGAATTGGAAAACACAAAAGAAGACTAAAAGAAATTCATGATGTATAATAATTTTATAAGACATATAAATGTACATTATATAGCTAGTATATTTGTAACATACTTTGAATGATAAAT
>SNQJ01S0201059.1:0-12123 GCA_010110895.2 Picea sitchensis | reverse complement strand
ATATTAGCAGGGTATTAATGTTGAATCGGAAATGACCAGGTCTAGTCAACTATGTCTTAGCTATGTTGAAAATAAATGTTAAACAATTCTAACCCTGCCAAGCGTTTATCTGGATTTTCAAGAACTGTGACAGTAAAATAATATAATCCATTCTAGGAATGATGATAGACTAATAGTAACAAATCCATAAGGGAAATGGTAGTCAACTGGACTGCCAAACTTTTAGGTTGAGCAGTAAGTCGAGAGTAAGGAAGAAATCATTTCCTAATCCCGGAAGGGGAAAGAAAAACCAGAGCCATACTGTGCAGCAATAATCCCAAGGGAAAAAAGGACAAATCATATGAGGAGACTTCTAATCTAAATTTAATTATAATACAAATTTTCGGTGTAATAGAGTCCTTACAACAAGTTAAAACCCCAAAAGTTCATTGGGTCCCTTTCATACCATACTGGACAGGATTTCAGACTGTGTAAACATATGTAGCTGAATACATTCTAAACGATAGTAACGATAATTAAATTTACAAGTTGGGATGAGACTAAATAGAGGAACGATTGGGATAAAATATCCAACGCATTTCATTATTCAATTGTAAATAAAGTCATGTATGATAATAGTTATACACAAAAGTCAGACCAAGAAGCAACTGGAGGACCTCCCCATCCCAACCATTGAATGCAATAGAACAAAACTATTTCAAACACCTCGAAATCCAGGAAGAGACCATGCCCTTGCACTGTTGTAATTATGGGAAGGTCTGCGAAGGAACTCAAATACCTTCTGCGTCGAAAGTGGGAACCGAACATACGAGATCCATAGGTAGACGAAAATCCCTGAAGAAGTAACGTTTAATTATCAGTAAACGGATATAAAAAAATGAAGAAATACTAACAGAATTGATAATAGTCAGTAAGGAAATTTTATGGAATCTTACTTAACTTCTCTTTGATAGGCTGGTACATCTTTCTGGTTTACTTGTTTTCCCAACTGGATAGATGCCTGGCCGAAGGTGGATAGCATATTTATTCTCTGATGGGTACCCTCGTATCAAAACAGGGCCCACCATTAATGAATTATACAAGCCCTAAAATGAAGAAATATTACAAGAAGGAGGTACATACACAACAAGTAATGACTCCATAACAAGGAAAACGATTGAAATATATAGTAACAGTTATCCTTTTAAAGGATGTAACTAGACCTACGCTATTATGGAATATATTGTTCATACCGAATTTAAAAAAAAAAAAAAACCCATAACCGCCCATAACCGAATCATATCGTGTAGTCTTATGCATTTCAAACATTACAGGGAATTGTTCCCATTATTTTTAACCAAATCAGATAGTGCACGATGAGGGTATTACCCATTGCAAATAATATTGGAAGCATTGCAAAAGAATATCATGATTGGAACTATTTAAAGCCCTACAAAGGCCTTAAGCCTCGACAACAATCAAAGGATTCAGCATAGAACTTAAACGAGGAGGTTAGAAAACCCTTCCTCCCAAAACCTAAACAAGAAATGAATGGATACACCCTTCCTAATACCAGAAGGGCAGAAACATAGATATATTCATAAGAAATAAACTGGGAGGTTATGAAAACCTTTCTTCCAAAACTGAATAGGAAACAAATGAATATACTCCCTTCAAAACTAGAAGACAAAAAAAAATGGAGATCAATTCGAAGGAATTTTTTCCAGGGTTTAGGGTAACTTTAGAAACAATACAGAAGAATTCGGGATGCATTATCTCTTTTAAAAAACTTACCAGTAATGTGTGTTGAGACAAATACTTACCAGGAGTAAGGACCATGCCAACTGTTACAATTTGGGAGCGGCTACCATGGAAAAATTTTGTGCCTCCAAGGTTGGTTCATAGGACCGCCTCACAGAACTCAACAATGACAATTGTGAAACCACTTCAACCCTAATCAGTATCCTGTCAAGCTCGGAGTAATTGTGGAGGGCATGGAGGGCAGGTGGCCATGTGACAGTGTCAGAGATAGTATGCCATATTGGGTGAAGAGCCCAGTATTTCCCACTGGAACTCCCAGACCACCTTTAATAAAACTGAAGGGGTCTTAACTGCTAGACAGATAATCATTCCTCCCACTTAATGAGTATTATGTTAAGAGTAAAACCCCTTGTCTTTCCTCGAGATTAGCGCAAATCAACAGTTCGATCCTAGTGGTGAAATGTCCATTGGCATATGGAGGTAAGTAACTAATTCACAAACCAGCCCTGGTACTAAGAACATTAAATTTGATCGCGACAGGTTAGCTATTTGGTAATAAAATCCGACTCGATGAATCGTATGGTGGGGAAGCCAAGTAAAGTCGCCTAGATTCAATGTTAATTAGATACACATGCACGCAAATATTAGAAGTCTTATGTTTTTGTTTGAGTAAATCGTAGTAGGATTTATGAGACCCTTTGTTTTCATATGATCCATTATACCAAGGGGTAAAGGATTTTGAAACAAGAGGGACCTCTTATGATAGGTAGAACTTAGGAATTTTTCCCCTTTAAGAACTCTTTGAAGAACAGATTTTGAACCAATCATATAATTTTATACATTGTGTTATTAAAAGGAAATAGCAACCAAAACAAACCAAAAAATTGTTGCATGATAATGAGGTTCATTACATATGGTATCAGAGCCAAAGTTACAACCCTGGGCCTGAACAGGGCCACTTTAGCTGCGTAATATATTTTTTGTTTTGTGTAAAACTAATAAAAAATATTTTGGTTACAGACAGAAAGCCCTTTCTATTTTGAGTTAATGATGGCAGCTCAGGACGATGCGGAAATCAGGATGGGAGAAAATCCACAACAAAGACCTCCTATAGATGCAAGGCAAAACATTGACAGAAGCTCACCCACAGAAGTGCTGGAAACAATGAGGAACCTTATTGTTGAATTACAGATTTTCAAGGGAGACAATGAAAAATTGAAGAAAGCACAACAGGAACAACAAGATTTAAATGAAGTCCTACTGCACAGTATAGTGACCAAGAAAATCTCAAAGGATGATAACCCCAAGGAAGAAGTCGGCAAAAGGGACTCCAAGAACTTAGGGCATGAAATAGAAGAAGGAGATAGTTCGTCAGAAGGAACACCTTCAGCTGAAGAAAAAACTAAATCTGACAGAAAAAGAAAACAAGTAGACCACCTCGAAGGAGAATTTAAAAAGACTAAACCAGCTACCTTTGATGGAGAATCCAAGATGGGGGAAGAAGATGAGGCATGGCTATTGGATATCAAAATATATTTCTAGATCTACAACTATTCCAACAACATGAAGGTCAGAATGGCCATCTATAATCTGAAAGGGAAGGCCATCATTTGGTGGCAGGACCTGAAATTGTTCAAGGGCCTAAAGGAGAAACAATTGGAATGGTCTGACTTTAAAAAGTATTTCAAGAAACAATACCTTTCATAAAGTTACTATGAAAGGAAGACAAAAGAGTTTTACGAGTTATGACTTGGACAGATGAAAATGGAAGACCTCATAAATAAATTTATGGAACTGCTAAGGTTCGTACCATACATCCGTGAGGATAAAGTAAAAATTCAGCGATTTCTAAGTTGTCTACCATAGTCCTACAAGGAAAAAATTGAGTTTGACAACCCCAAATCCTTGAGTGAAGTATTCAGGAAAGAACGAATGTGCTACGATTAGTATAAATAGCGGGTAGAGTTTCCCAAAGCCTAGAAGGATAAGAAACAAGAACGAATGAACCAACAGAAGAAGGGGTACCAACCAACTCATTATAGGAATACAACAAAAAGTTTTCCAAGAAAGGATTTTCACTCCAACCATACGAATATGAAAGGCAGTGGTAAACCGATAAACCTGGGAATGAAGAATTTTGGAGACAACCCCGCGAGCCATTAAAGTGTTGGGAATGCGGAGAGCCTCATCTAAGGAGGAACTGTCCACATTTGATTTCAGCAAACAAAACTATTGTTCATAATCTGCAAGAAGCCTCGACAGTGGGAGACGTGGGCAGGAGCCTACATCGGATAAATGCAGCCATTGATGGTCGACAAGATGACCACTAGTCCTCTATGGTAGAAATCGAAGGTAAAATCAATAATACACGAATTTATGTTTTAATTGACCCTGGAGCTATGTTAAGTTATATTACACCTAATGTGGAAGAGTCAAACAAACTTAAGAAAATGAAACACGCAAAACCATGGCTTGTACAATTAGCGATTGGTACTAAAAGGAAAGTAGTTGACTTTGTTTCAGATTTTGAGTTCTGTTTAGATGGTCAAAATATAAGAGAAAATATGAATATCCTACCACCAGGATCTTACGATATGATTATCAGGATGGATTGGTTGGAACAACACAAAGCAATGCTAGACTATTATACTAAGGTACTTAGCTATAAAGATGATTTTGACACCATTAGAACAGCCCAAGGCATACCAAAGCCTGTATCACTCAGACAAGTTTCAGCGATGCAATTCAAGAAATGTGTTAGAAAGGGATGCCAGGTTTATACCATCCAAGTGACCAATCTACTAGGAAAAAAAGATAAGCCAAAGTTAGAGGACTTTGTTGTCTTACGTGAATTCAGAGACATGTTTGTGGATGAAATACTAGAATTGCCTCCTAGAAAGGAAATAGACTCCTCCATCGACTTACTACCCAGTTCAACCCCTATCTCAAAGGCACCTTACTGAATGAGTCTACCAGAACTGATAGAACTAAAAATATAATTACATGAATTGTTGGACAAAGAGTATATTAGACCGAGTGTTTCACCATGGGGGGAACCAGTCCTCTTTTTAAAAAAGAAAGATGGTACTCTAAGACTCTGTATTGATTATCGATAGCTGAACAAAATGAATATTAAGAAAAAATACCCCTTACTAAGGATAAATGATCTGTTTGATCAAGTAGGTGAGGCCAAGATCTTTTCAAAGTTGGATTTGCGATCCGGTTATCATCAAGTTCGGATAAAATATGAGGACATAAACAAAACATCTTTTCGGACAAGATATGGACACTACGAATTCGTAGTCATACCTTTCAGACTCACTAACGCACCTGCCACATTTATGTGCCTGATGAACAACATTTTCAGTCAGTACTTAGACAAGTTCGTGGTGGTATTTATCGATGATATTCTGGTCTATTCAAAAATGGAAGAAGAACATGAAGAACACGTAAGGATAGTCCTACAGACGTTGAGAAAACACAAGTTGTACACCAAATTTAACAAGTGTGACTTTTATTAAAAGGAAATACAATATCTAGGAAATGTGATTTCAACAGAAGGCATTTCCGTAGACTCGGAGAAGATAAAAGACATTATGGAATGGCCAGTACCTAATGATGTAGCGGATATCTGGTCATTCATGGGAATCACCGGATATTACCATAGATTCATAGAAGGTTTTTCCAAGATAGCCTATCCTATCACGTCATTACAAAAGAAAGGGACCAAGTTCAACTGGTCAGAGAAGTGTCAAGATAGTTTTAACAAACTGAAGGAACTACTAACAACTGCACCCATATTAAATGTAGCGGACCCAAATAAAGATTTCACTGTATGTGTTGATGCAAGTAAAGAGGGACTAGGTGGTGTCCTAACTCAGGAAGGACACGTTATTTGTTATGAGTCCCGAAAATTAAAAGAACACGAGAGAAATTATGTCACTCATGACCTAGAATTGGCAGCAGTTATACACGCCTTAAAAATGTGGCGAAACTACATAATGGGCAGAAAATTCCTACTATTAACAGATAATAGTGGGGTGAAATATTTGTTTAACCAACCAGATCTTAATGCAAGACAAGCAAGGTGGCTATCCTTCTTGAGCGAATTCGACTTCGAGGTCAGACACATCAAAGGTAAGGAAAATAAGGTAGCAGACGCATTAAGCAAAAGAGTCCATGGATTATTTGAAATAAATATCAGTAGGGCAGAAAGTGATCTAGAACAAAGGATAAGGACGGTTGGTATTAATGACAAAAATTACACTAAAATGATGGCATAATTACAGGACAGTACCGTAAAATCAGATAAATCAGATCTAAGTATCGACAAGAAGGGACTATTATAATTTAAAAATAGACTTTACATACTAGATTCAGTAGAGTTAAAATCAACAGTCCTAAACGAAGTGCATAAGAAACCGTATTATGGCCATCCAGGTTACCAGAAAACAATCACAACACTTAGAAGACTATTTTACTGGCCCAATATGAAGGGTGAAACAACAGAGTACTTGGCTAGGTGCCAAGATTGTCAATAGGTTAAGGTTGAGCGTTAGCATCTAGCCGGCCTATTACAACCATTACTAGTACCATAATGGAAATGGGAGACCATATCGCTAGATTTTATAACAGGTTTGCCTAAAACTCAGAGACTGAATGATTCTATCATGGTTGTAATTGATAAACTCAGTAAGTCCTCACACTTTATTCCTGTAAAGTCTACTACCTCTAGGCTGATTTTTACAGGTGGAAAATCAATGATTTGGCCATTGGCAGCCCCTGAAAATTAGGGATTTAGAAAGCTGTGAAAATTCCCAAGGGAGGGAAAAAGACCTAGGTAAATTGATAAATAAGCATATGTGAGGAGGCAGGACACTGCTAAGTATGCTGGGAAAGAGACTAATGATTTTATTTTCCTTGTTTTTATGAACACTGAATGAGTGTGAGGAAAGAGGGATCTACTAAATTGAAGGACATTGTTGAAGAGGAGATTTCAAGTTCACCCTCATGGATTCATGGTCAGGCTAGTGGGTGAGTCGGGCAAGTGATTTTGGCTTCCCTATTCTATGGTCGGGAGGAACGTGGTTGTTCCCTTTGTCTGCCCGCAATTTGATTCAGATATGCTATTCTATCTCCTCCTCGTTAAATGTTATGTTCTACAATTTGTTTGATGCTATAAATAAATTTTGGGTAATTGTTATGTTCTGTAATTTGATTGCTATGAATAAATTATGGTCGAATGTTATGGAAGGGAAAGACCTACTTAATACTTCCTCACCTTTATCTAGGAATGGACTTGTTTTATTGAGCCAGAGTGTTGTGTGAACACTAAGGTCATTGAGTATTTCACTAGTAAGACAAGTTCCACAGAATATTTTACCCTCATAATGAGATAAACTACCGATTACACTTTTCTTTTGATTCATTTTGTTAAGAAAGGAAAATCTTAATTATTTGTGTGATTTGATTAAGGTCGAACATCCCAATATCTATGTTGAACGATACTTCCTGTAGGTATTTATAGTACACATCAAGCCTCCAATAATAATCATGTAAGTTCAAATTTCAAGGTAAATCCAGCATGTAACACAAAAATTACTATTTACTTTCATATAGAACATGCACAGTTAAAACTACCAACAGATACGCAGTATGCAATAGGGGTTCTGCACAAGTGATACTTTGATACTGAAGTAAACTGGTTAAAACATAGTCAGGGAATAAGATACATATATATATGTATAGATGTATGAAATAATTCTTAAAGTTTCAAGACTCCGGTACAATAAAAGATTTAGTAAATATATACACAAACCAACACACACACACACACACACACACACACACACACACACACATATATAGATTAGCAGGGTATTAATGTTGAATAAAAAATGACCAGGTCTAGTCAGCTATGTCTTAGCTGTGTTGAAAATAAATGTTAAACAATTCTAACCCTACCAAGCATTTATCTGTATTTTCACGAACTGTAACAGTAAAGGAATATAATCCATTCTAGGAATGATGATAGACTAATAGTAACAAATCCATAAGGGAAATGGTAGTCAACTGGACTGCCAAAATTTTAGGTTGAGCCATAAGTCAAGAGTAAGGAAGAAATCATTTCCTAATCCCGGAAGGGGAAAAAAATAAAACAGAGCCATACTGTGCAACAATAATCCCAAGGGAAAACAAGACAAATCATATGAGGAGACTTATAATCTAACTTTAATTATAATATAAAGTTTCGGTGTAATAGAGTCTTTACAACAAGTTAAAACCCAAAAGTTCATCAGGTCCCTTTTATACCATACCGGACGGTATTTCGGACTGTGTAAACATATGTATCCGAATACATTTTAAATGACAGTAACGATAATTAAATTTACAAGTTGGGATGAGACTAAATAGAGGAACAATTGGGATAAAATATCCAATGCATTTCATTATTCAATTGAAAATAAAGTCTTGTATGATAATAGTTATACACAGAAGTCGGACCAAGAAGCAACTGAAGGACCTCCCCATCCCAACCATTGAATGCAATAGAACAAAACTATTTCAAACACCTCGAAATACAAGAAGAGACCATGCCTTTGCACTGCTGAAATTCTGGGAAGGCCTACGAAGGAACTCAAATACCTTCCATGCCGAAAGTGGGAACCGAACATCCGTGATTCATAGGTAGATGAAAATCCCTGAAGAAGTAACGTTTAATTATCAGTAAACAAAGATAAACAAATGAATAAATACTAACAGAATTGATAATAGTCAGTAAGGAAATTTTATGGAATCTTACTTAACTTCTGTTTAATAGGCTGGTACAACTCTCTGGTTTACTTGCCACTTTTTCCCAACTGGATAGACGCCTGGCCAAAGGTGGATAGCATATTTATTCACTGATGGGTACCCTCGTATCAAAACAGGGCCCACTATTAGTGAATTATACAAGCCCTGAAACGAAGAAATCTTACAAGGAGGAGGCACATACACAACAAGTAACGACTCCATAACAAGTAAAAAGATAGAAATAGACTGTAACAGTTATCCTTTTAAAGGATGTAACTAGACCTACGCTATCATGGAATATATTGTTCATACCAAATTATAAAAAAAAATAAAACACATAACCGCCCATAACCGAATCATATCGAGTACTCTTATGCATTTCAAACATTACAACGAATTTTTCCCACTATTTTTAACCAAATCAGACAGCGCACGATGAGGGTATTACCCACTGCAAATAATATTGGAAGCATTGAGAAAGAATATCATGATTGGAACTAGTTAGAGCCCTAGAGAGGTCTTAATCCTCGACAACAATCAAAGGATTCGACATAGAACTTAAACGGGGAGGTTACGAAACCCTTCCTCCCAAAACCTAAACATGAAATGAATGGATACACCCTTCCTAATACTAGAAGGGAGGAAACAAAGATATATTCATAGGAAATAAACTGGGAGGTTATGAAAACCTTTCTTCCAAAACTGAATAGGAAACAAATGAACATACTCCCTTCAAAACTACAAGACAAAAAAAAATGGAGATCAATTCGAAGGAATTTTCCCCAGGGTTTAGGGTAACTTCGAACACAATACATAAGAAGTTAGTATGCATTATCTCTTTTAATCAACTTACAAGTAATGTGTGTTGAGACAAATACTTACCAGGAGTAAGGACCATGCCAACTAGTACAATTCGGGAGCGGCTACCATGGCTACATTATGCGCCTCCAAGGCTGGTTCACAGGAACACCTTGCAGAACTCGACAATGACAATTGTGAAACCACTTCAACCCTAATCGGTATCCTGTCAACCTCAGAGTAATTGTGGAGGGCATGGAGGGCAAGTGGCCATGTGACAGTCTCAGAGATAGTATACCATATTGGATGAAGAGCCCAGTATTTCCCATTGGAACTCGTAGACCACCTTTAATAAAACTGACGAGGTCTTAACTGCTAGAAAGAGAATCATTCCTCCCACTTAATGAGTATTATGTTAAGAGTAAAACCCTTTTTCTTTCCTCGAGATTAGCACAAATCAACAGTCCGATCCTATTGGTGAGATGTCCATTGGCATATGGAGGTAAGTAACTATTTCACAAACCAACCATGGTCCTAAGAACATTAAATTTGATCGCGACAGGTTAGCTATCTGGTAATAAAATCCGACTCGATGAATCATATGGTGGGGAAGCCAAGTAAAGTCACCTAGATTCAATGTTAATCAGATATACATGCGCGCAAATATTAGAAGTCTTATGTTTTTGTTTGAGTAAATTGTAGTAGGATTTATGAGACCCTTTTTTTTCATATGATCCATTATACCAAGGGGTAAAGGATTTTGAAACAAGAGGGACCTCTTATGATAGGTAGAACTTAGGAATTTTTCCCCTTTAAGAACTCTTTGACGAACAGATTTTGAACCAATCATATAATAAGTTTATACATTCTGTTATTAAAAGGAAATAGCAACCAAAACAAAAAAATAAAAGTGTTGCATGATAATGAGGTTCATTACATCTTGCTTCTTATCTTTCCAAGTCTTGGGAAATACTACTCGATGTTTATACTAGTCATAGCACATTCGTGCTTTCCTGAATACCTCACTCAAGGATTTGGGGCTGTCAAACTCAATTTTGTCCCGGTAGACCTGTGGTAAACAACTTAAGAATCGTTTTATTTTTACTTTATCGTCCCAGATGTACGGTACAAACCTTAGTAGTTCCAGAAATTTATTTATAAGGTCCTCCATCATCATCTGTCTGAGTTGTAACTCATAAAATTCTTTCATCTTCCTTTCATAATAGCTTTCAGAAAGGTATTGTTTCTTGAAATACTTCTTAAAGTCAGACCATTCCAACTGTTTCTCCTTTAGGCCCTTGGCCAATTTCAGGTCCTGCCACCAAATGTTGGCCTTCCCCTTCAGATTGTAGATGGCCATTCTGACCATGTTGTTGGAATAGTTTTAGATCTTGAAGTATTTTTTGATGTCCAACAACCATGCCTCAGCTTCTTCTCCTGTCCTGGATTATCCATCAAAGGTAGTTGTTTTAATCTTTTTAAATTCTCCTTCAAGGTGGTCTACTTGTTTTCTTTTTTTGTCTAGTATAGTTTTGTCCTCAGCTGAAGGTGTCCCTTCAGACGAACTGTCTCCTTTTTCTATTTCTGGTCCAGAATTCTTGGAGGTCCTTTTGCTGACTTCTTCATCATGGTTATCATCTTTTGGGATTTTCTTAGTTACTATACTACGCAGCAGGACTTCATTTATCTCTTGTTGTTCCTGTTGTGCTTTCTTCAATTTTTCATTGTCAT
Source organism: Picea sitchensis (assembly GCA_010110895.2). Classification (NCBI taxonomy): domain Eukaryota; kingdom Viridiplantae; phylum Streptophyta; class Pinopsida; order Pinales; family Pinaceae; genus Picea; species Picea sitchensis. The sequence goes on along the minus strand of SNQJ01S0201059.1, from coordinate 1,062 downwards.
CCTTGAAAACCTGTAGTTCAACAATAAGATTCCTCATTGTTTCCAACACCTTTGTGGGTGATCTTCCATCACTGTTCTGTCTTGAATTTCCGAGAGGTCCTTGCTACAGATTTCCTTTCATCCTGATTTCTACACCTTCTTGAGCTTGTAATAACCGTATTACTTAAAACATCAATTTACTCCATAAACTAAAACAGTAACTTCATAACAGAATAATAATAACTTCATAACAGTAACTTCAGTAACTTAAATTTATCAACGAATAATAATTTCATAACAGAATAAAACAAATACGTAACTTAAAATACCTTGGTCTGATGCTAACCCTCTGCTTGTCTTGTTTACCTTTCTGTTGTTGCCTTTCCCAGCTTGTAGCCACAGACCAACTCTACCCAAACTGTGTTTCCACCCTACCAACTAGGACAACTTCCTAGCTCTAGGATACCATATGGATATCCTGGCCCCCATGCCCAACACCCCTAGCAAACCAATGCTCCCTTTACTAATCCTTCCCGACTATAGAACTCAACTCCTATGCAAATCCCAGAGAACCCTCCCAAAATCCCCCGTAAAATGATAATTCCTACCTTCGTAAACCTCCTCTGCTCATATACCTCCTTCATCATTCTTTCTCCTCATTTATTTCCTTATCCATTCATTCATTGCTTATCCGTTTATTAATGCTCCTTATCTCATTATTAATGTTCCTTTTCCCCTCCGTATACGTAACCCCTTTTTTTAAACAATATAATTTATTAACCCTTTTAAATTTATTACCCTGTTCATTCAATGTGATAGGTAATTAATTTAATTAATTAATTAATTAAAATTATAACAATTAATTAACTAATAAATATTTAATTAATGTTATTATGCCAATCATTGTTTATTTAAAACCATGTTAAGACAATTAATCACCTAATTAATTTTGCTTAATAATCCCTAAGCATATTTTCAACTAGGGTTGTTACATACATCCACCCTTCAGGAAACTTCGTCCCAAAGTTAAGGTATCTTATGGTACAAAGGAAAAGAAACATGGTTCACACATTCATAACAATT
>SNQJ01S0201057.1:5463-22367 GCA_010110895.2 Picea sitchensis | reverse complement strand
ATACACAGAGACACTGATTTTCATGAGGAAACCCATAAGGGTGAAAACCTCTTCTTCTTAGGATGTTAATCAAGCTCCAACTTTCATGTACATCACAGTCTTTGAGCTCCAAATCAAATATGAGGCTACAACCTCTAATAGCAAGCTACAACTTGCAGCGAGCACCAACTATTAGATTTCTCTAGCACCAACTAGATGGAGGCACCAACTCCCAGGTTTCTCTAGCACCAACTCCCAGAATATCTTCTAGCACCAATTAGATTTTAGAGGACTGCAATCCTCCATAGCACCACCCTACCAACCTGAATGAATATTACAAAACTTTACTTAATTTCTCTGTCTCTGATATGGTCTGTTATAACTCCATGTCTTCTCTTCCTTTTTCAGCTTCTATACTCTGTTATGCTTCTGTATCGTTCAACTTCTAGGCTCTGCTCTTTTTCATTCTGCGCTCAATACTACTGTTGTTCATCTTCTCTTCTGCCATTTATACTCTGTGCTACCTCTGCATGCTCTTTACTATGCCACAGATCTCACCTTCAGATTATGCATTGCGTCTCATCCTGCCCAAATGCATCATGTTGGTCCTTGACCAAGTTTTGAGGAATACTTGGTCATATTTGACTGTTTCTGGGACTTCGACAGCCTGTTGAAGGAGGCGCACAAGATGAAGCAGAGATCACAGGATCTTGGCCCACTTTGGGTCCTTTTTGGGTTTTTGGGAATATGTAATGGGAAATGGATGTCGGCCCATGGGTTTACCCACGCTTAGGCCCACTTTTGTAATGTATACATAGATATCTAGGCGATGTAAGTAAAGGAGAAGATTAGCCAAGGGATTAGTGCTAGAATTGTTCTATGTGATTGACTTGCAGAGATGAGTGCAGGTGTTGTAAGTGCTGAGTGCACATATTGTAAGGAGGATCTGTGCTGGAACAACTCGAGGAAGGAAGATCTGGTGAGGTGCACACAGATCTCCTATCCTATGCGGAGTAGGATTTTGATAGCTCTGTGATGTAACCAGATTGACTGAAGCTAATAAAAAATAAGAGTTGGTGGAAGTAGCCTCAGGGTGGGGGTGAACCACGTAAATGCTGTGTGTTGTGCTTTGTGATTATTCTTAGATGTTTTGTATTACTAAGTGCTCAGATGTGATTAAATAGACTTGCTTATGCTTAGTGCTAGAGATGTATATGAATGCTAAATCCAATGTGTATGAATATGCTAAGTGCTTGGTCTACCAGATCTGATCTGTCTTGTTGTTTCTAAGTGCTAAAATAACCTAGACCTAAGTGAATGTTGCGATGCTCTATTATGACGATGAAGTAGATCTAAGTGGAATATTGATGAATGATCTATGCTAAGTGATTTGTAAGCGATATAATCACAGATCTGTGTCCCAGCAAAGGTTGTAGACACCTGAGTCTTGCAACCACCCTTGCCTCTACCTTGGGTGAGACTTTATCTGCTTCGCAGGTGTTGCCGAAAGGGCCAATAGTTAGGGTTTTGTTGGCACGTTGTTGTAGCGTTGAACCCTAGGTCTGCCCCTGTGCCAACAAATGGTTTCATTGTCCATACAAAACTGTGATTGTTGGGGACTTAAGGGAGAATAATCTTTGTCTAAAGATTCATCCTGAAACTGTGGAAGCTCTGTGCGTGGATCTGTGCCCTAGTGCATAGTATTTTACTTGATCTGAAAAGAGAAGGCCAGATCTAAAGAAAAGAAGCGAGATATGAATGCTTTATTCTCTAAGAAAAGTAAAAGTGGAAGTTTCTGAAGAAAAGAGGCAAGATCTGTAAGTTCAGTGATCTGATGAAGGTAAGAATAGTTAAAAGTTTTTATATCTGAAAGCTTTGAGCTCTGTAGAAGTAAGATACGTAAATTTTTTTGTTTCTAGAGTATGGATCTAGGTATGTTTGATAGATTTTGTGCTAGCTTGAAAACTAGGGCTCTGATAGATGAAAGAAAGTTTGATATGAGTAGATCTGATAAGAATAATGATAGATATGTTATACCTATGCATAAAAAGAACGTTTGGACTAACCAATGGATGCAAGACCCTAAAAAGAATTTTTTGTAGACTAGCTACCATGATCCTAGTGCACAGTATAAAAAAAGTTGGGGATCATTTGAAAGGAAGAGAGGATTAACCCTATGTTACAGTTGCAAAAGACCGGGACATATAGCTAAGGAATGTCCTGGTGGAATACCTAGTTGTCTCTGTTGTCAAGCTATGGACCATGAGGTATTGGATAGTCCTAGAATGATTGCTAATCTTGAAAGAATGAATCTGAATGAAGAAAACCCTAAGGCAGATCCAGAAACAACATAACCTCAAAGAGAATAAGAAAATATATTACTACAGGTGAAAGATACCTTGAATGACCACCCACATGTTAGATTATTAGAGGTCTTTAACAAAAAATAATGCATCGAGGTAAGAATAGGAGACTTCGACATTGACTATGTTCTGGATGAGGAAACATAGGTGCATGTTATGATAGAGAGAACTTGGGAGGCTATAGGAAGGCCTGTTATGATCCCTTCACTAAGCGGAATAGGGTTATTCAGAGGGAGACTGGTAAACCTATGTGGAAGGCTCACTCAGATATCTATGAATGTCAATGGAACTTCGACATAGGAAGATTTTGAGATTATCAAATTTATTGAGGACAACGCCTTGTTTACTATGTTACTTGGAAAACCTTGGATTGAAAGAGATCAAGCCAGGAAGAAGGAAGACAAAAAGGTTTTAGAACAATAGAGACAAGATTTAAAATAATTTCATGACCAGAAGGATCACGTAGTTGATTGAGGAATAGGAGAACAAATCAAAGCTATTTGACACTAGAAGTCCAAATGTCAAAGCTGCAAAAACATTAGGGGACTCACAAAAGATTGGAGTATTTGTATCAGATATAGATGAAGTAATACCCCTGAGTCTTGGGAGAGAACCTCAGCAATGCAAAGTGACTATGCCCAAGGAAAATCAGAACGGGAAAAGAACTACCGAGACAAAGCTCATGGGGAAGAAAGATAGGAAGCTAAGTAAAAAGAGAGCTAAGATCGACAGGCTACAGAGGGTTCCAGAGGAAACGTATCAGAAAGAAACTTTGCAAAATTAGAGCATCGTCGGGATATTAGAACAACGACATGGGTCACTTCACCATGGCGAAGCAATATAGCCGTTGGAAGCCGATATACCCGTTCAACTGTCGCTCCGAACAGATTGAAAATCATTTATGGCTCATCACCATACCATTAGATTGCACCATAACGGACATAACAAGAGTTAATGAAGCCCCATGTCCATTACAAATGATCTATTACACAGTTACTTACTTATTCCATCGTGCCATGCATAGAAGACACTTTTGCTAATTGTGAATTTGAGTCTGCAGACTACACGAATTCTGAGCAGTGATTACTCCACTCTTACTCTCTACCCTATTACAGTACCTGCGTTACTTTGAGAACCCAAGATATTGATCCTGAGCGTATATGTCCGACGAATTTAGCGTAGCTAAAGAATCTGTAAGAGAGGTACTCGCTAGCCTCAGAGCCGAAAGAGTCATGTCAGAGAGAGGATTGTCTACGGGTTTACAGGCATCATCGACAAGAGGAGTGAAAGCCTCCCCTTCGACTGCTCGAGCAGGAACATCCCAAGGCAACACAAAAAGAAGAACCAAACATAAGACAATATGGCCAACACGAAGTTGGTTCCATCCATTCTACCTAATTACATACCACCTCTGAGCGGTGCGATCAACAGAGACAGTGTGCCTAGAGACTTTGAGTACACTCTAGTCACTATGTACCTGCCAAAAGGGGTACGTGCAGTCCACATAGATCAAGACAAGATTGCAACATTGAAGTTTAGTGACTTCAACCTGGGGGATCGTATAGTTTATAGCATGCTTGCCCCGTACAAGTACCTAACCAGAACCAAGGGAAAGAATTTGAAGATCGTCCCTCAACAATGGACGATGAACCTCACGCAGTCCACTCTGCTCAACGTTATGAAGATACCGCACTTTGGTAGACACCAGGAGGTGAACGCTTATGTGAATATGCTGCTAGCGAGTTACCATGGAGGATACTTATGGTTAAATTTTCACATAATAGTTGATCCCGTGCTGATCAATCAGGTCATCGGGCTTAGCATGCAGGGCCCTGATCCCCATGATTACTATCCTAGAAAGACTGTGGATCACTCTCTTCCTCAGAAGATCAAAGAATCTTATGGTGATCTTGAGAAAGGCACGCGAGGCTACAAGGTAGCTTCTATTGAAAGTGGCACAGTGCGTCTCACCTGTAAACTAATCATAGGGAAGTTGGTACACAAGAATCGACCCACGCAAGTATCCAGCATTGTAGTCAACCTCGCAGGGAAGTGCATAGAGGGACTACAGATGAACTGGGAGAAGTACCTAGTGAATCAACTAGATATTGACTGTAGAGAAGCCCAGGATCAAGGGCATGAATTCCATTTTAGCTGGCTCTTGATACTTATAGATTTCATTGCATGGGATCTACCAGAAGGTGCAACCTTCCTAGACATCGACCCCTTTGAACCACTTGCTACGAAGTTCAATACATTATGGGACTCGAACGATATGAACAAGCAGTGGAAAACCAATGCTGTATTCCATACTTACTACACCCAGTTGAAGCTTTACATCCATTCCGAGCCTCACATGACCCCGAATACTTTACACAGGTTTTGACCTTTGATGAAGTTCAACGCGGACCGCCATTTCATATATATTACAACATGCACTGATGAGAACAAGGAACATCTTCAGTCTTATTATAAGATGACAGAAGAAGACCTGGAGGAGATCACCAAAGAATGGTCGGTGAACCTCCTTGTTTCAACAGACCCCGTAGAAATGTCCAACATCAACAACCCAGAAGCTGTGAAAGATACACCTGGGCCCAGTAAGAAAAAGAAAACAAAGAATATGAAGAAGGTTGAGGAAATCCAAGATATAGACAACATATCTATGAGGACGACTTCCATTACACCAGATCAAGGAGGTGATGGCGAAGACTTAGAAGAAGTCGAACAAAGACCAAAAGTCAAAGTAGAAACCATAAAGAAGAGGAAGGGTTCTCCTCCAGAACCTTCTTCCCAGAAGAAATCGAAAGCACTCGTAACTAAGTTGTAGACCACGCTCACTCCATATGACTTCAGTTTCCTCATCGCAGCTTTGAATGAAGCTATAGAAGAGATAGTAGAAAAGAAGGAAGCTAATAAAGAGACAATGTACAATAGAATTGAGAATGAGCTCCAAGGAGTGCAGCAGGCACTTCAATCTAGCCGCGTAGTCTCCACTGCGCCCTTGCCAGAAGGAACAACATAAGAGGGAGATGAACCAGTTCAACTCCGCAATGTTGCTGAAAAAGTCGAAGTACGCCTTCGAAAAGCATAGGAAGAAATAGCACAGGCCACCTAGGCCTTAAATAAAGCATAGAAGGAAATCATCGAACAACATTGTGCTGCGCAACAAGAGAAGAACACTCTCCAAGCAAAAATTGAAGAAGACAGAGCGAAGATCCAAAAAGAGAAAGAGCAGTTGCTTGCAAAGCAGATCGGGATTGAAGAAGCAGTCAACAGAGAATTTTGCTCTGTGACTGGCTTAGAGCAGAAGGTAAAAGAACCCATAGAATTCCAACTGATGAAGCTTGTTGAAGTTATTCAACAACTTCAACAAAGAGTCATGGAATTAGAGCTTCACACCATACCAAGTACCCCGCAAGAAGTCTACGACCAACCAGAAATTACTGCTCGAAGCACAGTAGAAAGGATTAAATCACTCACTGAGGAATGCAAATAGTTAAGTAGAAGAAGTGTGCAGATATATGAGAACCTAACCGAGAATCAAGAATTTCATAAATTGGATTCGAAGCTCTAGGAAGCGAAGCATGAAGCCGAAAATCTACAGGTGCAGCTGAAGGCCCAATCACATATAGAGAGAATGAAGCGGTCTCACGAGAAACGCACCACCCAACAACAGATCCATACGATCCAAAGAAAGGTAATGGAAGTAACTCAACAACTTCAACCTGTGTAGGATAAGGCATGTCAACTATTTACAGAGATTGAGAGCTAAGGAACAGAGATGGAGCAAGTCATGAATTCAGCATAGCAATGCCTAGAAGGGTTGGTGAATGATGCACTCATCCAGGAGTTCATTGAGCAAGAGGTTGTGGCACAACAACAGGTGGAAGCAACTCGAGCCAAGCTCGAGGAATTCGAAGAAGAACAGATCAGACTAGAGTGACTCAGGATGAGTCACAGGTGAGTGTTGGGGGCCTATTGGCCCTTGACCAAGTTTTGAGGGATACTTGGTCATATTTGACCATTTTTGGGACTTCAATAGCATGTTGAAGGAGGTGACGAGATGAAGCAGATATCACCAGAACTCGGCCCACTTTGGGTCCTTTTTGGGTTTTTGGGAATATGTAATGGGAAAGGGATGTCGGCCCGTGGGTTTACCCATGCTTAGGCCCACTTTTGTAATGTATAAATAGATATCTAGGCGATGTAAGTAAAGGATAATATTAGCCAAGGGATTAGTGCTAGAATTGATCTATGTGATTGACTTGCAGAGTTAAGTACAGGTGTTGTAAGTGTTGAGTGCACAGATTGTAAGGAGGCTCTGTGCTAGATCTACTTGAGGAAGGAGAATCTGGTGAGGTGCACGCAGATCTCCTGTCCTATGCAGAGTAGGATTTTGATAGCTTTGTGCAGTAACCGAATTGACTAAAGATAATAAAGAAGAAGATTTGGTAGACGTATCCCCAGGGTGGGGTTGAACCACGTAAATACTGTGTGTTTTGTTTTGTGCTTATTCTTAGATGTTTTGTATTTCTAAGTGCTTAGATGTGATTAAATAGAATTTCTTATGCTTAGTGCTAGAGATGTATATGAATTCTAAATTTGATGTGTATGAATATGCTAAGTGCTTGGTCTACCATATCTCATTTGTCTTGTTCTTGATAAGTGCTAAAATAACCTAGACCTAAGTGAATGTTGTGATGCTTTGTTATGACAACGAAGTAGATCTAAGTGGAATATTGATGAATGACCTATGCTAAGTGATTTGTAAGAGATATAATCATAGATCTATGTCCCATCTAAGGTTGCAAACCTGAGTCTTGCAACCACCCCTGCCTCTACCTCAGGTGAGACTTCATCTGCTTCGCAGGTGTTTCCAAAAGGGCTGGTAGTTAGGGTTTTGTTGGTGTGTTTTTGTAGCGTTGAGCCTTGGGTATACCCCTGTACCAACACATCACCATCGAAAAAGAACGCTCTCTTTTCTGTTCTGCATGACTTTGTCACATCGAGTCCTCTGCCTGATCATCATGCGAACTCTTCATCTTCCCTGGCGGTTTTTCTAAATATTTTCATCATTAGCAGGCATTGTCCTAATATTCTCTGGCTTCTCTGGTAGTCGTAAGTCTTTGTATTCTCTAGTAGTTATAGTCAGTCAATTTGTCTTATTTGGCTTCTAAGCCCCTTCCTTTACGTGACCATCGGCGGTGACCATACGCCTATTCAAAAGGCACTTCCCGATACCGGTCTAGTGAGTGCCAGCTCCGTTTCTCGATATGACCTGGGGTGAAGATCTCATGTGACCACGCGATTGCGGGTGCATCCAAAGGCATTTTGAGGGAAACCCGATTTTCACCCCACAATTTACTACAGATCTCCACATGTCCTTTCTCCAAAACCGTGGTTTCTATTGTGGCTCGGCTTCACCATTGTAAATTTCATGCACCTTCAATCCCCACAATGAGACAGGACCATCTATCTCACAATATTGACGGTGCTCCTAAACTGACGGATCAGATCTAACCTTATTAAATCAACGACTATGATTGATTTCGGCCTTCCAGTCTTTGAGAGTTTAAACTCTCAAATCTCGTTTTCCCATATGACAATCTTCTGGATTGGAAGATCTATTGACATCTGTCTCCCTGAATCTATGGTCAGGATCTCCTCCACAAGTTTGTCCTTCGGGACTTTGAATTCTCAAACTCTCTTTTCTTCTGTACGACAATCTTCCAGAGTTGGTGATCTACAGACACCTGTCCTCCTTAATCGATGGCTCTGCCTTTACTTCATGGATTTTACCTCTCAATTAGATAAACGGTCCTGTGTCCCCTTTATCGAACAATGGTCGAGATCTGCTTTGCTACTCTGGGCTTTGGTGATTTCAATTCTCAACCTTCACACTCTCACAGAATGCTTTTAGCCAGAGTGCATAGATTCCTACCATGTGTCCTCCTCAAATCAATGGTCCTTGTTTACTTCGGGACTTCAGCCTTTGGGAGATTCAACTCCTCTACACTTTCTTTCTCCTGGAGAATTTCACCAGGAGTACATGATCTATTGACGTGTTTCCTCATGCATCGACGGTCCTCAACTCCTTTGGCTCTTCAGGACTTTAGGATGATCATTGCTTCATTCTCCTCCAGAGTGGTCACCTGTTAAATAAGTCAAAGGAAGTGGATATCACTTGTTGTCAGTTAACACTTCCACTTACACTGTCCTTCCACCGAACTAGATCAATGGTTGAGAATGCACCTGAAGTGATATTTAGATTGGATGGCTGAGAGTGACTTTGGACCTTCATCCTTTGGGACTTCGGGACTTTTGACATTTGTTGGTGATGAACCTTCCAAAGTAAATCTCTCGGAGTGACGTATCTTGCTTATGTCACTTGTTGACATGGCACGAGACAATTTCCTCTTGACACTTGTCATCATTTGATTATGCCATGTGTACTTGTTGACATGGTCTTCCACATGTCCTTGTTGATGTAGGTGAGACGTGTAGGCAATGTAGTGGAGGTGGAGGCAGAGTGCGGTAGTGGAGTATGACGTGTAGTGGATAGTGGAGTGTGACGTCGGAGTGCAGAGGTGGTATGTATGAGTGGTTTGGTGGTTTATTCGGAGTGGGGGTTAGGTGGTAAGTGGTAATGAGTGAGGGGGGTTTGATTTGAAAAGAAGGTGACACGTATGAGGGTCCCACATGAGAAATACCACCAACTTGGACCCCCCCGGTTAAAGGCAGAAAGTTCGGGGGGTCCGATATGCCCTGTCGACCGTAGATCTGAGTGCCTGATTAGTGGCTGTTGATATTAGCGTGCCCTCTAACTTATCTTGTCCTTCCACTTATTTCGATCCGATGACTGACAAAGATTCAGGTGATCGAGATCTCAGATCTCAACCCTTGCTTATCCTGTTCTTCCAATTAAATCAACCTAATGACTGACGAAAATTCAGATGATCGAATTCTCAATCATTTTGCCCCACTTATCCTATCCTTCATTAATTCAATGTGACAGTTGTTGGTCCTCTAGATCGATGATCCAATGGCCATTTTCTCTCTTCCTCCTGAGCTTATGATCTCTCTGACTTAGAAGGATTTCTAAGTGTTCACGAGTCTCGACCTTTGCTCCTCCTTCGAGTTTGTCTCTTGGACCTCGTCTGTACTTCTAGAAACCACTATCTCTTCTGAGATTTCTCGTCTTCTGTGCTCTCGATGTTTGGTTCATTTTTGTTATTTCCATCAATGAAAAGCACATTATTCCTGTAAACATGCCAACAATACCCCCCTTTGGCATTTGATGGAAACCCTGAAAGGCTGCACTATTCTACTTAGACCTCCAACTGTAGCATACAGACAACACCTTTTTCTCCCCCTTTGACATCAATTTCAAAGAAAACAGAGAGTGACTCTATGATCCCCCTGATCAGATATACTTGGAGCACTCTCCCCCTAATCAGATAGACTATTTTAACTTGATAACAAGGTCACACCCAACTTCAGGCGTAGATACTCAAACTGAGATTTTGCAAGCGGTTTAGTCAAGGTATCAACAATCTGATCTTTGTATGGAATATAATGCAAAGAAACAACAATGTTGGTTACTTGTTCCCTCAAGAAGTGATACTTGATGGGTATATGCTTTGTCTTGGAGTCAAATACATGATTCTTTGACACACTAATTGCACTAGTATTATCACAATGAATTGGGATCGGTGCATTATAATTTACCTCCAAGTTTGCAAGTGTATGAATCACCCATAATACTTGGGTATAGTAAGTGGCAACTGCAATGTATTCGACTTCTGTAGTCGATAAGGAAATGGAACCTTGCTTCTTTCTCAACCATGCTACAAGAGAATCTCCTAAGAAGAATGCACCTCCACTCGTTCTTTTCCTCTCATCCATGTAGTTAGCCCAATCAACATCTAAATAGACTAATAGTTGTAAATTCCAATTCCTATGATACCATAGGCCATAGTTCATTGTTCCTTTCAAGTATCAGAATATTTATTTGACAGCTAACAGATGACTCTGTTTAGGTGCAGCCTGATACCTTCCTACCATTCCAACATCATGCATTATGTTTGGATGGGATGCTATGATGTACAATAGGTTTTCTATCATAGACCTATATGAACTCTTATCAACATCATGTGATTCATCATCTTTGCTTAACTTGCATCCAATGACCATAGGTGTGCTCATAGGTGTAGAACCTTCCATTTGAAACCTTTTCAAAATTTCTCTTAGATATTTCTCCTGAGAAAGAAATATTCCTTCAGACCTCTAAGTAATTTGACGACCAAGAAAAAATGACAGTTCCCCTATCATAGACATTTCAAATTCAGACTGCATGGAAAAAGAAAACCATTGTACCAATGAAGCATTATTTCTTCCGAAGATGATGTCATCTACATAGACCAACACAATGAGAAGATCATTACCCTTTGTTTTAATATATAGATTGTTGTCAGTTGTTCCTCTCTTGAACCCTTTGTCTTGAAGCTACTTATCTAGTCTGTAATACCAGGCAAAAGGAGCTTGTTTCAACCCATATAAGGCTTTCTTCATCTTGCAGACAAATTCAGGGTTATATAATAGTTGGAAACCCTCTGTTTCTTCCATATAGACTTATTCTTTTAGATATCCATTTAGAAAAGTTGACTTGACATCCATTTGATAGACTTTAAGTTGTTTATGACACACATAGGAAAGAAACATTCTAATAGATTCTAATCTTTCTATGGGCACAAATGTTTCATCAAAATCCAGTCCTTCTATTTGACATATCCTTTGCAGACCAATCTAGCCTTATTTGTTACAATATTTCCTTGCTAATTCATCTTGTTTTTGTAAACCCATTTGGATCCTATTACATTTTTATTTGTTGGCCTAGGAACAAGCTCCCAAGTGTCATTCTTTTCAATCTGGTCCAGTTCCTCATTCATTTATTTTAACCAATTTATGTCTTCACTGGATTCATTAAAGTTTTTAGGTTCCACCATGGATATGAAGGCTATATATGATTGCTCGGTTTCTTTGATTATACTTCTCCTGGTTTGTACACCTTTGTCTTTCTCACCAATTATCTGACTTTTAGGATGATTCTTTTGAGTAATTCTGGAGGAAGGATTTGACGTTGATTGTTGTCCTGACTATTCTTGTCTAGGTGTCTCTTATCCACCTGATTCGTCATATTCTCGGGACTTTGAGATTTGTTGTTCTTTATCTTCATTATTATCATCATCTTTTTCATCTGTCTTAGTGCTTATTCTCTGTTGATATTTTACAAGAGCTTCTTCATCAATTTGAACATCAATACAGTCTACTAATTTATGCATTATTTTGTTAAAGCATTTATATCCTTTACTGTTTGTTTCATATCCTAAGAAGATACCTTCATCAACTCTACTATCAATTTTTCCCAGATGATCATCATTATTCTTGATGTAGCATTTACTTCCAAATACTTTGAAGTGCTTGATTGATGCAGGTTGACCAAACCACAACTCATATGGAGTTTTATCACTGTTCGGCCTTAGATGTGCTTTGTTTAGAATATGAACAACCATGTGAACATCCTCCACCCAAAAGGTTTATGAAATGTCCCTTTCACTCATCATAGCCCTTGCCATCTGTTGAACTGATCTATTTTGGTGTTCTACAAATCCATTTTGTTGAGGAGTACCTGGAATAGTATATTCTCTTTTAATTCCATGTATGTCACATAATTCTTTGAAATCTATTGACATAAATTATCCTCCCCTGTCTGACCAAATTTCCTTTAACTTCCTTCCTATGTGATTCTCAGCTAACGCCTTAAACTTTTTGAACTTCTCAAACGCATCAGATTTTTCTCTCAGAAAGTCAACCCACATAAGTCTGGAGAATTCATCAATGACTAGCATAAAGTATTGTTCTCCTCCAGTTCCTTCCTTTCGCGATGGTCCACACATATCCATATGAACAATTTGAAGTGGTTTATCTGAAGATGTGAAACTCTTCGATTTGAATTGAGCACAAATCAACTTCCCCATTTGACAGGATTCAAATACATAGTTATTAGGCTTATATATTCTTGGAAGGTCTTTCACAGCGCCTTCATTATTCAGTTTGACAATATGATCAAAATTCAGGTGTCCAAGCCATCTGTAGCATAACCAACTTTCATCAAGTTTTCTTAATTGACATTTCTCCTTATCTTCCTTCAAAACATATACATTGTTTTTAGTTCTAATCCCCTTTTCAATCAACTCTCATGTGTTTACTGTCCTTATTTTACAATTCTTGACAGTGAAAGTGACTTCACATCCTCTGTCACATATCTGACTAACACTAAGAATATTATGCTTTAAACCATCAACACATAATACATCTTGAGCTTTTCTTCTTCCATTACTTAATATTACTAGACCTTTACCTCTGATCTTTCCTGGGGAATCATTTCCAAAGGTCACATTCCCTGATTTATTTTCTTTGAGTAATAGGAACTTACTTTTGTCACCTATCATATGATTGGAGCATCCACTATCAATATACCAGGTGTCTTTTTTTTTTTGAGTTGAACACTAATCCACACTTGTTATCTTCATTCTTCTTCCAAACCTTGACTTTTTCAGCTCTATGATTTGAATCTATCTTATAGTTTTTTAAGCGACAGTCTGCAGCTTTATGTCCATAATTATGGAAAATGTAATATTAGGGTTCATTGAATAAAGGATCATAATGATTTTTATGTGTGATCTGCGTCCTTTTCCCAGCCATAACATGATTTGCACTATGTGGTTGTTTGTTACTTAGTTGTCTCATTATTTGTCGTGGAAAATATTTATTCCTTGTCTATCTTGATTGCTCATGTCTGAATCTTAAAGAACAATTTACAACTTTGTGGCCAAAGTTAGAGTAGTAAAAACAATATCTATAGAAAAAATCTTTGTACCTGGAAAATGGTTGTCTTCTTTGAGAAGGTTGATTTTTTCCATGTTGATGATTTCCTTGAGCAGAGGGTGTATTATTTCTTTGTTCTACATATTAATTTCTGGTAGATTTTCCTTCACTCCTCCTTAGCAGCCAATTCTCTTCCTTTGTTTCTGCAGGTTTGTTGTTGTCAATGGTTGTATATTTGACAAATTTGATGGATTATTTGTTGCTTGGATGACCACTACATGATCCCTCTTCATAACCCAGACCAGTTTTCAAATTTGAATTCCTTTGTTGATTTAGATTGGAGGCTAATCCTTCTGAGGCTTTAATACTTGTCAGATTCTGATGATATAAGGCCTGCAATTTCTCTAGATCTTTTTTGACAGTCACTACTTCAGCTTCCAATTTTTCACTTTTTTTTTTGGTTTCCTTCAATTGTTGTTTGAGGACATGTTCAACCTTCTTAGCCTCTTCTAACTTAACCTTCAATAGAGAAATTTCTTCAAATGGTTCATTACATGTTTTCTCATACCTGAGTAATAACTATTTTTCTTTTCTTTTCTTTTCTCTGAGTCTATCAATCTCTTCCATGGCACTGAAAAGTTCTCCTTCAAGATCTACTACTTCTTCACAATCATCGAACTCACTTCTTGTATCTTCAATTTTTATATCTTCTAAATCTATTAGCATGATATTATTTAGTTTATCTTCAATAGAAGAGTCACTTCTTTCATCATCTGAGGGATCATCATCATTGTTTACACAAAGGATTTTCTTCTTAAAATTATTCTCTTTATAGACCTTCTTGTGTTTGTGCTTCTCTTCATTGTCATATGTTTGATCCTTTCTTTTGTGAGGACACTTAGAAGGAAAATGACCTATATTACTGTTAGCACTCTGTAAATTTTGTCTGGTTGAATAGACAAATGATAGAGGTAACTATTTCAACCAGCTTTAGAGCTGAGGCACTAGCCTACTCAACTTAGAGAGGGCTCTCTCATGTCACTTGATATATCTATGGAAATCAGTGGCTAGATTTGGTTTGTTTCAGGGTTTGTAATAAAATGACTGGAGGAGGGAGATGACATTTGGGCTATGGAGTCTAGAACGAACAATGCATTGTCAAATCTGTGAACTCTTAAGAGGAAAAGGCTAAATCAGGTAGTAAGTTTGAGTTTATATCTGAAAAAATTGCATGGCATCAGAGGAAAAGGAAACACATAACTATATCAGAGCATTATTGGAATGAATTCTGAATTAGTTCAGAAGAGATAAACATAGACTAAATCGCTAAGCCAAGATCATCAAATGATGAATTCTGGGCTTTTAAAATCTTTGATTTAAACAGAAGAAAAATGTATATGGAATAAAAGATCACAGGAAACACATACTAAGAAGGTAAAACAAGACTCATATCACTTCCAGTTAGAATATTTTCATAAATGGTCCACAATCCGCTTATGCATTTATATATTCATTCTAGCCCCAAAATTTACAACGGTCTTCCTGCACAAAGGGTAGGCTCCTCTTTTTCCATCCTTCTATCTTCTTGAGATAATATATATATAGTGAAGGTTTCTTCATGGAATAAAAAATGTTCAGACTTCTCATCGTTCTAAGATTAGAGATCAGTTACAAATGAGAAATCATTTATAATAACCATTACCCTGTTTTAGAGGGACCGTTCGGAATAGGTTCATCGTATCTAGTCGCCATTTGTCCAAAACTTGTTGGGATGTACTCGTCTCCACTTGAAAGTTTATTTTATCTTAGTGATATCCTCCTTTATAGTATCCAACCAGGTTGGTTGATTCTCTCCAACACTTTCAGTCGTTTCAGCTACGATTTATTTCTTCTGTCATTTGCTCCGTTTCTTTTTTACAGCTCGCCTGTTGATGAATAGATCCCTCCTAATGGGATTTAGCTTGACCTCCAATCCTAAGTCTATAGCAGGTTCTTTGTGGAATTTAGTCACCAATATATGCGTAATTACTCTTTCCTTCCTGCTCATAGGTAAATCTGCCATGTTGCTTGAATGACTGGTTTCACCGGATATAGCTTGGTCCATGTATCCCAAATTCGTGGACACCGAAACGTTCTTACAAAAATCAAAGAGTTGAGAGAATTGGAGATTACTTCGCTTATGGATGAAATGGTGTCGTCATACTTGAGAATCAGTAATTATAGAGTTCCAATCATGAATTGCTGACAGATTCACTGACAGGTACATTGATTTACCTTGATTGGCCAATCCATCTCAAATGATTATCTTTCAATTTCATTATATGGCGGCGTTCACCTGACATTATACGGTTATGAAGTACCGAACGAGTGAAACGAAGTAATTTCGATCAGCTTCCATCGGCACCCCACGAGTGTTTGATTTGACGTATAGGAAC
The DNA here is from genome assembly GCA_010110895.2 of Picea sitchensis. NCBI lineage: Eukaryota > Viridiplantae > Streptophyta > Pinopsida > Pinales > Pinaceae > Picea > Picea sitchensis. The sequence goes on along the minus strand of SNQJ01S0201057.1, from coordinate 6,700 downwards.
ATGTGACATCGGGGCTTTTGCGAAAGTGGTTTCAGGCAACCCGCCTTTCGCTCCGATGTATTTCTAGAGGTGATGCACGTCCATTTTAAAAACCACAACGGTTTCCTTGGTCTGCCTTTACATGGTTAAGTCTCGTGCAATTTTATCGCCCGATATGGGCTCTAGCCGTTGATCTGGGTCGTTTTATAATTGATAGTCTGTCAAGTTATACCTTTTGCGCCTCCGCTATATTTTTTTATATGCCGCCAGACATGTATGGATCCTCTAAATTATCAATTCTCCAAACCATCAAGCTTCCACGACGATGTAGCTCTTGCTAAATTCTTGAGACTTAGATCTTGTCTGAAAATTGTTACGGTGATAACATAGGCTCCAACTGGGGATGATATCCTCCCTGTGAGGTAGCAAAGAACTTGTAGACCCAGTGCCTGATCCATTGGGCCAATCCCAAAACATCTGCGTGTACCCTGCTCTTACCATATCACTAGTGTCTGCTGAAGTCTAAACTCTGCACACTGCTCTCAACTAGATATTGAACACTGAATATACTTTTGAAACTAACTGTACACAATACTGGAAATATAAACTGAAAAATTCTTGTCCAACAAGCTTATTCATACATTCCTACCTACCCTAAAACGCTGAAATGAATACTCAATTAAGTGAAATCAAAATGCCAATGCAACCATGCAAGCATTTTATCCACTGTCTGTCTACTTTTCACAAGCTTACTCCAAATCCATCTTACTACTAATTCATTCAACATTACATCCATAAATCAAAATCTCAAAAAATTAGAGACATTTGTATTATTCATTTCTTCCAATATGATTGCGAATGGATTTTATAAAATATGTGTAAAACAATCATCGTGTTTTACTCCTCCCATTGTATTTTTGTTTTTATGTGATTCAAATCATTGACTTTTAAAAAATTGACAGAGTTGTTGAGAAGTCTGGTAGTAGGGATTTCCTGAGTCATAAAGCGACCATGGCTAGAGAACATCATCTGATGTGAAAAGATTTGGTGCAGACATTGATTCGTTGTAATTCATTGTTGTTGGTAGATTTTGATCGTAAACCTTTCCCATATAATGTGTCTCGAGATCTAGAATCATATGAAAGTATGACTCCTTTTCAGGAATCAAGATAGAAGGGAAATATTCTTCCACTAGGGTTTCCCCGCTGTTTGGAGTTTTCATATGCGAAATTTCAAAATCTTCATCCATATCTAGGTT